>CAJNOL010000091.1:35682-272532 GCA_905250125.1 Rotaria sordida
CCTAAGAAAGTTGAAGAAACTAAAGAAAAACCTAAAAAAGAAGAAACTAAAGAAAAAACTGAAAAAGAAGAACCTAAGAAAGTTGAAGAAACCAAAGAAGAAGAGAAAAAAACAGAAACTACAACATCTCGACGTCGACGAGGTTGGGATGAAGACAATAAGAAAACTGAAGAAGCTACAAAAACTGAAAAAGAAGAATCTAATAAAGCTGAAGAAACTAAAGAAAAAACCGAAAAAGAAGAACCTAAGAAAGAAGAAGAAACTAAAGAAGAAGAGAAAAAAACAGAAACTACAGCATCTCGACGCCGACGTGGTTGGAATGAGGACGATAAAAAGGAAGAAGCTAGTACTGAAAAGAAAACTGAAGAATCTACTACTAAAACTGATGATAAAGATGAAACTGAAAAGAAGAAAGATGATGAAGATACAAAAGCAGCTACTAAGCCAACTGGACGTCGACGTGCTGGTGGTTGGTGATTATTTTATTTATTTTATTTTATGGCATTCAATAACAGTATATGCGTGTTTGCGTGTAGTTTTATGCAGTTTTGTAAATAAGAAACAGTATATCATCTTTTCTTCTTTTTATTGTTTTATTATTTCCTTTTTTTTTTTAAATAAAGTCATATTGATCAAATTTACGCTATTAATTATGATCATTTTAGTTGAATCTTTTATTTGATATTTAGTTAAAATCTTCTCTTGTTTAACTGAATACTCAAAATATAATTACCATTTCAAAAATAAAGAATTATATGTATAAAATTATAATTTTTATGAATAAATTATCTGTTTTGACTATTCTTGAAAACGATAATCTTTACAAAATTCATATTTTAATCTATTTATATGTATCAATTGTATAGATCGATAATGTTGTTGAAAAAGATATCGAGACTAACGGACAAGCGGACTAAAAATATTAACCCAATATGTTTTCAGATTGATTCAATAATATAACCAAATAATAGCACAATTCTAAAGGGTATATTCAATCGGTGGTAATTTTCTTTTTTTATAAATCTTATACAAAATTTTGCTAATTGTTGATTTATAATATACAAGAGTCGATATGAATAAGAACATATACTTCTATTTGTACAGGATGTAAAATCATCTATTCATAATGATAAATTAATGAGAAAAACATCATCTAATATGATATATCTATCAACATCAAAACAACATAACACACGAAAAATTTTTTCATATAAAAAGAACAAAGTTCGAAACAAGAATTCTAGCTTAATGTTAATGATTTATTATATCCAATTGTATTTTTGATCGATATATAAAAGACTTATCATAATCATCAAATAAATCGAAATCATTAACATGATTATCAATGATTGCTACTTGCGAGTTTGATGAACAGTTGAAGTATATAAAAAAAAAACAAAGAAAACGTACAAAAGCAAAAAAACAAGTATAAAATTACTATATATAGAATAATGATATGTAATACAATAAAATATACTTTCGTTCTGTTTTATCGCATGTATATATTTACATTTTAATATACTACATATGTCAATAATCTGTCTTTTAGTTAGTATTTTGCTTTCTATTTCATATATTGAGTCATAGACATATCAATTGAAAAAAAAAAAGGACAAAAAGAAAAATACTTCGATGGGAAAATCGACTATACTATTCATTCACGCGCTCACCAGGAGAAAGATGAACCATCTAGATGTACGATGAATACAATCTATATTTGTTCAATTAGATTGTTACAAGACAGAAAAAGGAATTCAACACTTTTCGTCTATCAATGATGGGAACATTACATACTAACCATTTTTTTCTCTTCGCCTTCTCTCTCGAATAAAATCACACCATTTCGAAGGTCTATTACATAAGGTAACACACTAGATTTATATGGATATATACGCTAGAACAGTTAGCATAGACTGTAAATGAAGTGCTACTAGTGTGCATGTATGCATATCGTTCTGTAATATAATTTCGATGATGAGTGGACATTTATCAATGTTACACATTCAATAAGAAAAGCAAGTCAATAAAGCATGTATTATTTGAGTGGATAATGAACAAGCTGTGAAATTTCTGATGATGCTACAATCATCATATGATTCATATAATACAAAATTAGTACATTATTTTCGCTGATTTATTTGATTAAAGAAAATAAACGTAGGTTTATCACGATAGAATAGACATGACAATCGATAGAAAAAAAAAATTAATCTTTATTTTTTTTGTACTTTTCATTTTATCTTAAATGCCAAAAAAAGGAAAATTATAAATTGTAATGATCTTTTCATAATAGAACAAAACAAAAAAAAAATTTTTTTTTTGTTTTAGTATTCTTTTATCGGTATCACCTCTGATAACCAACAAGGTATAGAGAAGTTAATCGCCTGCTGAGTGCAAATGGAAAAATCGCACGAATCGAACAATGTGAATAATCTCATCGTTTGTCACTTAAGTTTTATATGATGACAGTTATCTTGTTTTGAAAAATGAAAATATTAAATTTTGAATTATTTTCGAGCAATACTCCTAGTCCTCTTCCTTGTTTTGACGCCATCAAGCATGTCAAATTATATCTGTTGGATCATTTCATTTCTGTCTCGCCAATCATCGATGCAGGGAACATCTTCAAACAGAAATAAAAAGAATTTTCAATGTTCCTTTTTTTTTTCGTTTTCTTTCTGTCTCTCTATTCTCTTCTTATACATATTTTCGCATGGACCAATCATTGGCGTCAACCCCCTACTGAGTATACAATAGAGAGAGAAAGAAAAGATTGAAAACGAAAAAGAAAAATATGGTCAACCATCCCATCATTTTGTGACTAAAGACAAATTGTGCATTCTCACAAACAGAGATATATACACAAAATAGAAATGTTTCCAAATCATTATTCACCATCAAGTCCTTATATTGATTTTTCATCATATAATACAACTCCATCATCATCATCAAATATAACTAGTATTGGTAATCCTTCACCACCACCTCTTTATCATCAACATCAACATATGTTCTCAGCAACACATTTTTCAAATGATAAACTTCAACATTCACCAACAGGTTATCCAGCATTTGCTATGCATGGTTTAAATATGAATGTTAATGTTACAATGAGTCCTGTTTATGTACCAACTAATAATTTATCAATTTCTCAATCATCACCAACAGTTCCATTAAAACCTTTTTATCCTTCTGATGAAAATGGTACGAATTCATTAGAAGGTAAGTAATCACGATTATTTCCAACTGTGTGTGTCAATGAATATGATCGTTTGTCGTGAGAGGTGTTAAAATATTATTCATATGAATACTGATAACAGAAGAAAAAATACGATTAATATATAAAAAGATAAGTCGAATATTTTCTATAAAATCTTATTAGTTAAGAATTCTAGTTTTCTATCAATTAACGAAATAACAAATCAATGTTATCGATAGAAATGTATGACGATAATACATTTCAATATATTATTTAATTATTGATTAAAAAGAAAATATTTTTCATCGAAAAAAAAAAAAAAACTTCAAAAAACAAATTTTAATCTATTCATTGATCTTTTATCTATCGACGTTTTTTTTCTTTTTCGTTTTAAAGATCGATTGATAATGATCGATCATATAAACCGAGTTAATTTATCACATTCGATCTAAATGCCAATAGCGAAAATTAAATTCTTTGGTCATACTTATCTTATTTTTATTTATTTTAATAGAAAAATCAGTCAATTCATTAATATTAAATGGTAGTGAAATTCTTCCAGGAGCAACAGCACCACCACCAACACTTTCATTACCTAAAATAACAGCGAAAGGAAAGAAGATTCGTAAACCACGTACAATCTATAATCCACTTCAATTACAAGCATTAAATAAACGTTTTCATCGTACACAATATTTAGCATTGCCTGAACGAGCTGAATTAGCAGCTATGCTTGCTCTAACACAAACTCAGGTGAGTTTTATGTATGTTAATTTGACACATTGAAGGTCACATGTATAGCCTAAAGCATGACATATTTTATTGTCTTCTTTTTTGTCTCTATGTATAAAAAAAATGATGAATGGAAGATCATCATTCATGATGTCCATCTTTGAGCAAAATGTCTATGTCTTTTATATGAGTTAGGATAAGGAAAAAAAAAAAAGTAACAGAATGTCATTGATTTTTATGAGTGATTTGCGCAATTATATGAGTTGATAGTTTTGTTGCAGAAAATGAGTCACGAGAAAAAAAAAAGAAGAAGAAGAAGAAGAAGGCGGGATGCATTATCGGCTAGCTCAAATTGTATGTATATATAAATTCAAAGACGCATCAGCGGGGAGCTCAGTATTGCGTGAACAATCGAAAGACGAGGGCAAATGGTCGGCATGTTTGAAGAAAAGCGAGGAAAAAAAAAGTTCTTATCTGAAATGACAACGCCCATTGTGGATACTACGAAATAAGATTGTATTCATTCATGTGTAGACTATTTTTGAAGTCAAATCATTTTGACATTATATCTAAAATAGTTTCTTTTGACTTGTTCTTTTTTTTTCCTATATATTCAAATGAAATAAACTTAAGTTTCCGTCTTGTATTTTTTTTTTTCGTTTTTACAAAAGAGAATACCTGACTGATTGCTATATGTTTCACAGTAGGGAAGAAAAAAAAAGTAAAAATGGGCGTTTCTTCTTAAACACAAAGACATTTTCTCTTTATATACAAATCACGCATGCATTGATGCTTTGTTCCCTTTTTTTTCTCGCTTTATGCTCACAAGACAACCTGTTATTAGAAATACACATTGTGAAAGAATATAGACAGGTAAAAAGATGTATATTGATGTGATGGTCAGTATAAACCCTGCGGGTATATTCGTTGTAAGATCTATGTGTGACATCTCTCCTCCCTTTGCCTCCCATACATACATATACATAGTACATTGATGGGACAAGGACAATACATGATGACCGATACGCCCTTCACGCACAAAATATAGTCGATAGAGATACACATATGAAAAACTATCTATAAGGAAAAGTAATGCTTGACTAAATCGATGCGTGATGATAGATAAAAGTTACGGTCATTTTTTTTTATTTGTTGATAATGATTAAGATGATTAACTGAAATGTTTTTTTTGTTTTTTTGAAGGTCAAAATATGGTTTCAAGTGAGTAAAAATATTTCTATGATTATCTATATACAATTAGAATTTTTTTTTGTTCATTTCTTAGAATAAACGTTCAAAAGAAAAAAAAGCTAATAGACAAAGTAATCGTACTCGTCCATCAAATGATAATGATATGAGTTGTAATGGTGAAGAAATCTATTCTGATGATGAGACAAGTTCAACATCAACTAATAATAATGATTCATCTTTACATGCTACACAATCATTAGCACCTGCATGTGAAAGTAAAGATGTTGATGTGACTACAACAAATCAAACAATAACCAAATCATCACCTAATATCTATGAACAGTCTTCACCACCTTCTCTAACATCTTCTGCACTGATATCAACAACAACAACAACACCATCATCTTATTCTACAAATGATTTTCTTCGTTCAAATTCAATGTATTTTGATTATGGATCAATGAATGGTTTTTGGCCACCACCTTTATATGATACAAATCATAATACTAATGGATATTATCAACAACATCCACCAACAATTCATACTTAATAAAACTTGATTATTAAAGTGTTGTATTATCCGACTTGTATATCGATTTACTTTTGCTTTGAAAATAAAACTTGTATTGAATGCTTAAGAACAAAAATATTTTTCTTAATCAATTTTATGAATATTCATAATATGTTTTTGAATTTCCTTGAATTATGATCATTCATTTTATCATCATAATTCATATAAGGTTCTCAATTTTCATAATCAGGAAGAATAGGTTTAATTGTTGGACGATCATTAGATGAATAAGCATCATTTCGATAATGCATTTTTTGATCATTTGAATAAAACATAGATGTTTATCATCGAAAAATCAATAGTTCTTGATTATTTACCATAATCATAAGTTTCATTAAATGTGTTAACTTGATTTTGAGTAAATGTGTCGAAATTATGTGTTTGATCTGTAAAAAAAAAATTATATTTAAGCATAGGTTTCATTAAACAATTTTTGTCTTATCGGTTTGAATATTTTTGCGTTAAACACGTACATATGTATCACAATCAGGACGAGTCTGTTCATGAGCAAAACCTAGTCCATGTAACAATTTATGTGATGCTACCGAATGATGAACACAACTACGTAGGAATTTGAATTGAAAGATCTTGACTATCACTATTCACAATTTTACCCATATGTGACCAACATCTATATTTATTTATTTTGTCATTATCTTCTAAATAAAAAAAGTACATTCATTTTTTCTTATTCTTGATCAGAATGAACTGTTAATTAGACTGGATTATTATTTCATCAGACAAATCCTAGACAATCATTTGTAAATACTGCATCAAATTCAACAGGTGCGATACCATTGGGCTATTTTGAAGTTTGAATGTATGCAGTTCAATCATTGCTTACTAATATTGCAATATCGCCTTATATCAATTCGGTATCAGTTCGATTATTCGCAAAAAATAAAGTTGAAAACAATTTAACAATAACGAAATATTATTAATAAAATAATCTTCTGGTTCTGAAAAAAAAGACAATGTGTATATCTATATACGTAATAGTGTATTATTTTTGACAAAAGTAGCATAAGAATAAAATCATATTCTAAAAAATTTTATAATCTATATCTTTCTATCTATCAGAATTTAAAAATTCAAATTTAATTCTTTCTTCCATTTTTTTTTCAAGATTTATACGTATATACTTCGTAATAATACAAAAGAATTAAGAGAAGTTAGATTTTCATCAATAAAACAACATATATGTAACTAACTGTTCTGTAGTACAACATTTTTTTTTCACCGATGTTCGTTTTTCTGGTAGGGTGTTCTTTGGGAGTTGAGTTTGATGAAATATATTGCTAGTCAAAAAAAAAAGATAAGATGAAGAGTAAGTATCTCAGAATATTTTCATTCGAAAATCGACGAATTATATAAATATAGAAATACAGCATATGTGAAAGCAGTAACATTGAATATTCTTTTGCAATGAATATCAGACTTGTGTGGAAGATCTTTTATTCATATCGTAAAAAAAAAGATTCCCAGAACTTTAACGTATACCTGCTTGCAATCAAATACATCGTCCTCAATGAATTACATTATTATATCTTTCCATTGTAAATAAAAAAAAGAAAAAAGAAAAAGAAAAGTTTTTTCTTTTCGTTGAAAAAAAAACAGAAGAAAAACTATTTATTTATTTACTTTTCAAAATAACCTTAACATGAAAGAATTATAGAAGTTTTCGTGTTTTGCTCTTCGTAGACCTGTACCACCAGAATAGAATTAGAGAAGTAAGCAGATGAAAAAATTTCATAATGTTGATTAGACTAGAAATATTTATTTCGTATGATGAAGAAGAAAGTATAACAGCTACTACATACATAAATCAATATATCAACTTTATCTTTTAACGGACTATAAATACAAAATATTTCTCTGCAAAATTATTTTTAATAAATCTAGTAGTTTTAAAGCAATTTATTATTTATATTTTTGTAAATAAAGTGACAAAGATTTCTTGCTCATAATTGTGCGTCATCGAAATGAATTATTCAAAGTTTTATTTCCAAGCAGCAAAAAGTCCAGTTTCAATATATGGATCGAAGAAAAGAGATGCAGTAGATAACATAATTCCTACTGTCCATATACATCCCAATAATTTTTCTTTGAAAGTATTTGGCTTTGTTGGCCACTTCATAGTTATTTCTAATAAAACTAAAAGACCATGTAATAAAAAAAAAATCATATTTTTACCAGACCATTTACCAGCGACAAACCAGTACGTATATTCATGCAGCAAACCTGATATTACAAAAGCTAGAAGACCTTTTGCTTTGTTGTTCATAGAGATTATTGGATCGATCCATTTTGGAATAACAACAAAAGACATAAGTTGCAGCGAATTTTTTATAAGACGATTCCAACGATGTGACCAAAAGTCTCGAAGACTGGTAGAAACGAAAGGCAACGCAGCATACACAGGATTCATTTGAAGATTAAAAAGGATAGTATAAATACCGAAAGCGATACTGACATTACCGTCAAGTGATAGATATAGAAGAATACTTAATAATCCATAACGAAGAAAGCGGAATATTAGAAACAATGATGATGAAGAAAGCGAAAGCCATTCAAGAGGTATTAAGTGAAGAGATATTCGAAAAATAATAAATTTACAAATACCTTGTAAAATTAACAAAATACCTTCTCGACGTACATCTTGTTTCGATAATTCTGATAATTTCGCTTCAGATTCTGGCATTCGTGGCAAGGCAAGTACATAGAAAACCACCAATTTCAATGGCATTCGTTGAATATATGTCCATTTATAAGCAAATGCTAATTCGAGAAATTTGAAAGTTGTCAAAATGCTCAATCCACTAAACGAAAAAGCTAATAGAGGGTGAAGACTAAACCATGACGATTTTAATTTCAACGAGACATATATAAATATTATACTGATAGCACAAACAATTGAATTAAATTGAAAAAGACGTAGAGAATTAAAATATTTACTAATATTAAGACTCATAATATATATAATAAATATACAAATAAAGGTTATATAAAGAATGGTTAAAGTATTCTCGGCCATAAGAACGACGTAACCGAAACAACAATAGAAGAAAATTTTAGTGTATTTGTCGTTTTACTGATAAGTGCTTGAAACGATGTAAAATTAAAGCAATATATAATTGTGCGCAACAGAAAAGATAAAGAAAACACGTGCATTAAGATGATGATTCTTTTTCGTATATCGAAGAATAAAGAAAATATTTGTTTATTAAATATTATCATTGATTGAAATAAATCTATCTATGTCGAAGTCTTATCGTATTAATAAAGAAAGACTTATTTTTCAATTGAAAGATTCATAATCATTAGGTTTTCTTCGTTGTAAAATTGATACAAAATCAAAATGTTAAATTACTCAATACATAAATGCTTCGAACATGAAAAACTTGGTTATAGTATTATTAATATTTCAAAAATAAAAGAAAGAATCTCAAATAGAATACTAGACAATGCAATATTATACATGATCGAATTCTGAAGTTTCCAAGGTTATAACTAATTCTGCAGATTTCTTGTCCAACAATATATGTATGTTTTTCAAGGACAAGTAATCTTGTCGTTCATATTCACAATAAAAAAAAAAACATCACATTATTCATATTTCTTTTATAATATTCTACTATGCACCAAGTAATTATCAACAAATCTTACATAAAACAAAAAATTAGACAACTACAAAAACAACATAGATAAATCGATATTTTGTTGTTGTTATCCAATAGTAGACACTATATCATTAGTATATTTTATATTGTTTCTGAACGTTCTTGAGTGTTCATTTCTGTTATTCTCTCATTTTCTTTTACTGAATACCATTTATGAATTGGAAGTGCTTGTAATCGACGCATCATGTGCCAAGTAAATGATAACCAAAGAATGCCGATTACAGTACAACCAGCTACTTCAATTGAGTAGGCATGTTTTTTCGGTAGCCAACTTGCTACTAAAAGGACGACACTAGACGATACAGTTTGACCAATATTACCAAGAGTGCTTACTAATGTCATATATGTTCCACCAATACGTAGTTCACTAATTTGAGCATAGAAACCAACTCGAGCAACAAGTTGTAAATAGATAATTGTTTCGTTTATCACAAACAAAACCATCAAAATTGGATAGAATACATAAGGAAATTTAACAAGTTGTGAAGTAAAATAAATATAAATACCAATTAATACACAAATTAATAATCGAGGTAAATATAATCGAGCAAACCAAATTAAAGGTCGATGAGTTTGTGAAAGTATGAGTGGTACAATAACTTTAACTAAAACCAATGGCATTGTAATAAGACCAAGAGTTTCACGTGACATACCATTACTAGAATACAAAATATATAATACATAACGTTTAATAACTAAGAAAATGTTTTACATTATTCTATTCATTAGCAATATCATATACTTGAAAATTTTTTCGATGTGATATTCTTAGCAAAAATTTTCTTACCTAACCAAAGCAATATTAGTCATATAATAAGTTGCTGCATAACCAAAAGGAGAAATAATAAGAATAAATGTTAATTCTAACATACATTTCTTCTTGAATAATTTGATAATAGATAAATATGTTGCAATAAGTTTCAATCGTTTTATGTCATCATTTTGTTTTGATGTTCGTTCACGAAATAGAAAAGCTATAATACAAGTAACAATAAGAAAACATACGCCCCAGAAACGTACAAATTCAGCTAGTGTAAAAAGTCCAGTATTCTGTATTTTAAATGATAACGGTGTACGAATATAACGATTGGTAAAATTAGCTGATTCGAACGTAAGAAGAAATGATGATCCAAGAAAACGTCCAAGAGTTTGTCCAATTGTTTGTGAAGTTGATTGCCAAACAACGTTTGATGTTGCAAAAAGTGTAAGAGCCCAGCCATCTACACATACATCTTGGCTAGCAGTAAGAAATACAATGAAGAATAAGATGATTGTTAGTGAGACAATAGATAGATTATTAATAAATGAATCAATATAGAATGATAGAATAATTAGAACAATACCAAGTACTATTTGTATGGGTAATAACCATGTTTGACGTCTTCCAAAACGTCGAATATAAAAAACATCGAGTACAGGTGCCCAGATCAATTTTAAACTAAATGGATAATAAACACAATTGTAGACACTTTGTTGTCTCCATGTAGCACCTGCAGATGTAAGATAAATTGGAATTGAAGTAGATATACCAAGAACAACACCTTGTAAAATATAAAGAACAAGTGTCACAAAAATGCTCGCAATTGGAGCAGTGATAAACATCTAGAAACGAAAAAAAAAACAACAACTAAACTTGAACGTTTCAAAAGAACAATAACATGTATCATTTTCTAAATTGTATAACAAAAACAAAAATTCTCAAGAAAAACTTTTAAGAGAATTTGACAAATCAAGCATAAATATTTTTTTCTATATTTATCTATTGTTTAACTATCTTATTTATATAACTCTATCCAATGTAATTCGTTAAATTACTTATTGACATGACAAATTTTTAGTAATAAATTGACTGGAACGAATTAAACACGACAAAATAGTCTAATCAATTAAAACATTTAGCATAAAATATTTAGACTTGAAAGTTAGACTATAGATATTCTCTTCTGTTTTCTTTTCGTTAAATTTCATTGAAAAAAATTACCTATAGAATGAATTATGTCGAGCAAATGATGCGAATGTTATACATGAGTAAGATAAATACGATAGAAAAAAGGTGTCGGCATTTGTTCGATAAAAAGAAATGCCAACGAAAAATATGAAAGTATTTTGTTGCATATTCTTTTTCAGTCTGTAACATTCAGAATGAAATACATATACTGATCTAACTTCATCATTTTGATATTTAATGTCGAATATAATAGAATGTAAAGAGAAAAATGTAATTCAAAGTAGTTATTTATATTTTACTACATATAATTTTTTCAGTTTTATGTTAATGAATAAAATTGAAAACAATTATCCTATCTTTTTTTTTTTATATACAGACAATATTCCATTAATATTCATTAAAAAAAAAAAAAGAAGTCAGTTCATGTCAGCATGTTGATCTTTCCTCGTCGAACTAAAAGTACTAATCTTTTTAATTCATACATATATCAAAGATAAGAAATGGCATTCTAAAATTAGGTTTACACTTTGTTGATTATAACAATCATTCTCCATACAAGCAATAGATTTGCAAGTCTGTGAGTAGTGTTGATTAAATTTTGAACCACATTATTAGTCCAATTATTATGTGATAAAATACTCCAAATGTAAATGTTAATCACTATTGATTTAACACTTACTTAAACTTTGAATATGTAGAATCAATTTGTGTCGAGATCAAAACAAAATTATCATATTATAGAGATTGTCAAGGACAAAAATGTAATAAATAATTAATCTTAGAATTTTTATGAGAAGTTTTATTGAGTAAATGCTATTATAAATATGATCTTAGATCTTTTTTTGATAAACTTAAAGAACAATGTATTTTGTTTTTTCTAACTTCTATAGAACTTTTCGAAAATAGTTTTTGCTAAAAGACTTTCAACTATTTCAACATGATTAAAAATGAATTTTAAAAGATTTATGCAACTTTCATATTTAGATTGATTGATTAATTTTAGACTTGTTAGGGAAATTTCAGTAGAATTAAATTTTATATTTTGATACTCATTCATTCTAGCTATTCGATCTCAATAGACATTTAAACGTAATTCAACTAGGTGAAAATTAACATTCCTTTAACTCTTTAACTGTTAATTTGTTATTTGCAACTAAATAGTAAACTTTTAAAACATTTAAGAATATCACAAAAATTTTTCTTGATAAATATATTTAATAATTTCATATGCACTACATAATAGTAATATTACAATAATATATTGAAAACAATTCAATATGATAATAATGAGTTCATAAATGAAAGTCTTGTCGAATAATTTAGAAGAATCTTTGTATCTAGAATTTTTCAAAAGAGCATCATTATTTTTTTTTTAAGTATGAATAATTTATTGAAAACTTAAGTTCAGGAAGAAAAGCTATATCGAACATAAAAATGTTATTTATTAACAAAGAGAACGATAATCGATATGAAATGTTAGGTAGGATCAATTCAAAGCGCTATGAACACATCTATAATAGATTTGAGATTTGATTTATATTTGGAACTTAAGTTTGAATTTGCTTTTAGATCAAATCTACATAAATAGTTTGCAACTTAGTGATCGTTGTCGAAAAGCAAACAATTAATGTTATTTTTGTTTAATATGAAATTCAAATCTAAATAGTGAGGATATGGTTCCAAACTTCAAAGTCTTTTTCTAGTTATGCGATAGCTCTAGTAATGTAGATCATTGGTAATATCACCTTATCTTATTAAATCCTTTGTAATTTGGGTCATTTAAGGCCAAATCCAAAGCAAATAGTACAAAATCCCAAAATTTTGAGTTTTTTATACTTGTAAACACAGTAGATTTAAGGGATTGTAGCCTCTATTTCTCTATGAACATTGCTTTGATGTGATATTACGTCAATAACAGTTAAGGAGTTACATTAAAAAATAAAATATTCTACTGACTAGTAGATTCGATACACTGAAAGGACAATCCAATCAGTTCTCCGCGTGTAATTTATACATAGTAACAATAATGATTGAACACGTTCAGATTTGTATCAATGAACACAAAAATTTCGATTGGTCATATAGAGTATAATTTCAAAGAGTAAACTAAAAAAATAAACAATCATAATGCTAGCAATGATATTCAGAGCATTCATAAGAATTAGATGGATCGAAAACTGAAGTATTGAATAGATATTTTAAAAATAAATGTATCTATGGTAATATGTTTTTAGAAACGAAACAAATGAATCGAAATAAGATTATCAAGTTCAATTCAACAGATTTCGCTAGAATACGAATTTCATGCCTTGTTGCTAAGCCTCTCCTCATAATAAAAGATTCGAGAATTTTCTAATATGAATTTCTGTGCGTAATGAGTCCTAAATATAATTTATTTCCTCTCTAGAAATATAAATTTTTACTATCTATACTTTCATTTTATGAGTCGGAAATCCAGAATAAACATTTTGCAAGAATATTTCCTAAAGAAAAAAATTTTAAAAATTTTGAATGAAGAATTCATTACAAGGTCTAGGTCTTCTAAGATAAGAGGAAAAGGTTCATTGATCTTATCATGTAGACTACACCTTTATTTTTCTATGTTGATATGACGTAAGTGTTTTAAAAGCTAAGTGTTTATTGCATTTCTCTGTTTTTCAATCCTTCAGTAAAGTGAGTAAATATTGGGTATGACCAAAACAAAGCTCACATACACAACAAGCTCGATTACATTTCTCTTGTGTAATGACCATGTTAGAAAAAACTTATCAGATTACGATATCTCATGACTCATATATTTATTTAATGTATGATGATTCTTTATCTTGGTAATTTATATACTGTAAGAAAAAGTAGATATTTCGACTATACGTAAGATAACAATGAAGTGTCAAATATGCAACAATAATACTTGGTCAATAGATTCCAATGTCACATTATGCAATACTTGTAAACAACTCAATCGTTCTGATTTATTTTCTAAAATACTAACTACTTTACTAGACATTTATTCTGCTAATAGAGAATTCGATGCAGTAAAAGACAAATGCATACAGTTTAATACAATCATTAAAAATTACCCATTATTCATTACACCTGTTTGTACGTTTGATGTTGATGAACATGATACAGATCGTATTGCTCTTCATTATCTTCGAAATTATGTAATATCTGAAGATAATAATATTCTTCAAAAACATCATCCTGTTAAAATTGATACATCAAATAATAATTCTCTATACAAAACTATTGCTATTCTCTGTCGATTGGATATTGAAGATGGTGCCAAAGAATTAAGAGTAAGAAATGTAATCGATATGATACTCAATGCAGAAGTATATCATTCAGTTGATCCTGACTTACATTCTTGTTTGCAATGGGGTGAAACATGGAAATATTTTGTAATAGAACAACTTCGTGAAAAGCAATGGGTTAGTTACTTTTTTTTTCTTTTTTGAATTGTATAATTACTATCTCTTATATTTTTTCTTAGATGAATGGATTAAATGCTGTTTTAACAGTTTGTCTACAGAGTCTATCTAATATAATTAATATGAGAATTCGATCAGTATATCCAAAAATATCTGGTGGCAATGATGATCTTCGAAAACGACTTGATCGAATATTTTCTCCATTAGATGTTGAATCAAATACAGCAACTATATCAACAATAACTATACTATGGTCAAATATGAAACATATATCATCACATTCAACAAGTGCAATGTGGATGCCAGATTGTGTAGTACCACTTTTACCAAAACCAGACGTATGTAAATAAGTGATTTTCTTTTAGGCAAAATTATATTCATAGTTTTTATGTAGTGTTATACAAACAATACGGTAATTTCACCAAGAGCAAATTCAGCTGCTTTACAAAACCCTGCAGGTATGATTAATTTTGATCATAATAAATGTTCTTTTTTTTTTTTTTGCAATTTATATTTCTTATTTTAGAACGAAGTTTTTATATTCTTTCTTGTTTCTGTCGTATAACTCAAAGTGCATTGAATGAAATTGTAACATATTCCGATCAACAGAAACATGCAGAAGCTGAAATGAAAAAAGAAGATACAAAAATATCTGAATTTCATTGTCCAAAATGTTCAAAAATATGTAATAATTATCAATTTGATTGGGCAGCAGTAACTTTATTTCGTCAAAATTTTACTGGTACACGTTTAACTTATATTCTTGTTGATATAACATCATCAATGACATTAAGTTTTTTAAATAATATAACAAATGAAAAAAAATCTTCTTTATCACGAATTATTCAAACAAAAGAAGCAATAAAACAATTATTAAAAGAAATAGCTGCAGCAGCAAGTCCATTAGATCAAGCTATTTTAACAACATTTGATGATAAACTTAAAAATCCAGCTTTAATTCCTCTATGTAATGCTTTAGATATTGCTAATGAATCAAATTTAATTCGTATTGATGAAATTCAATTAAGTTCTCGATCTGTAGATACATATTTGTATTCAGTCTTAAAACAAGTCTATGAAATGTTTGAACAACAACCATTTTTATATATTGATCTTTATATATTTTCTGATGGAATTGATACAAGTCCGAAAAAAAATGATAAAACATATCAAGCAATTATTCGTGGTTTAAATGAAAGAATTGGTGCAAAATGTCATTTTATGAATTGTGGTTCAGCATCTCTAGGATTTTCTGTAGCAGCATGGTTAGGTGATAAAGAAGCTGATTGTTCTATATCAGGTGATATTGAAGAAATTAAAACACAAGTCAAAACTGTTTATACAAGAGATCATGCAAGAAATCTGGATTTAACTACAACAACAACAATTCGTTTTCGAGGAAAAACACTTAATGTTCCATCACCAACACTAAATACATATATGACAGATGCAGAAGCTGCATCTAGTCGTAAACCAAAACAAAAAGTTATATCCCAAGATGAAGGTCTGCCAAAGAATACATTTTTTCGACATTCCAATCTAAATCTAAGGAATTTTTTTGATTATGTACCTACTCTTCCATCGGCAAATCGTACTCGTTCTTCCAGTGCTACCGATAGCACATCGAAATCACCTGATCTATTTAACATTGTCACGCGTAATTTAGCTGCTCGAAAACTTAATTAAGATCGAGCAGATTCTAATAATTATCTACTAGTTTCATATATATATATATGATATAAATTCTTAAATAAAAATTTTTTCAATAAACAAATGCTTATATTTTATTGTAAGACAATCGAACGAATCATTCTGTTATTTTATTCTAACTTTTTTGCCTCCACTACTAATACAGTACATTGTGCAGCTTTACTAACATAGTCATTGTTTTCATTTGTTTAATATGATAATAATCAAGAGTTTGCTTAAAATCACTATATGGAGATTGTAATGATTTATCATATATAGATTTGCAAAGAGTAAGAACTTCAATTTACATGCTAACATAAATGAACTAGATGGTATTCGAGTTCGACTCGAATATGAAATGCGGTGCGAAGCACGCAACGAGAGCATGGAGAAAACGAGTTTCCAATTAAACAGAGATAATCGGTCTGAATATCTGTCATGATTCACTCTCACATTCAGACGTACGTCTAAGTTCTATGACAATTGAAAATATTTCTAAGTCATTTTGAATCAACAAAGGAAAACATTTTAATCAACCAGCTGATCTGACTTAAATCGGACATAAAAAGTAGTCATTCTAAAATTCATTACTATGTGAACTTTACTAAAATGTAACGATAGACTTCTAGAAATCACTCTTCATTGATCGATTAATTATCTTTATGATTCATTATCTATTGTTAGCCGTATTCACAGCTGTTTGACATATAGAAAAAGTGACTGACACCTAACTTTCGTTTTAATTATCTCGAAATGAATAAAGCTTAAAATCGTGTTAAATTCATTATCTTCGGAAGTCATTTCTTCGAGAACGAAATATCGAATGAAGATTCTGGTAAAAAAAAGGGTAGTCGTTCGATCTCGATACTCGAACTTCATGTTTGAACAAATACTTTATAATTTTCCGTTCTCGAATTCATCGCATAACAAAATGGTAAGTTTTGATGCATACGTCAAGTAAGAACGAAAGTAAATTCGCCAAGGACCTCATGAATGCTGTACTTCACACTGCATTAAAAAAAGCTTGCGAAGGACTACATAAATACTGTAGTTCGCATCGCATTAATGATTCAAGGTGAAACAGATTCAAGTTTATTCGACACAGTTATCATAGGCGTGCATTGAATCAGAACCGTAGTTTGTGATCGAGTTCGAGAACTATCTAACGAATACAGACCGTGCCGAATATTTAGGTAATTGCCGAAGTATTTCTTAAAGTACATGGATGAAACCCTAAGGTCCGACCAACTTTGAATTCAGACTCGAGTATTTTTGAATATAGTTGATTTCTTATTAGAATGTCTATCTTGCAGTAGTTTTTGGATCATTTATTGCATTGTATATAGATCTAAAATAGTCAACCATGAAATAATTTCTTTTAGTTTATTTCTACTTCCTTTTATTAATTAATTATAAATGATTAGAATCAGAATTGCACCCGAACATTCATGTTCAATGCATATCACATTCATTGAATCTGGTGCAAGAAAGAATATCGTTTATAATAGAAGTAAATCTCAAATGCATCGTAGGAGTCTTTAATCGATAACAAAAACATTGCTGTTTTCTTTTATGTATGTGAACTGCAATGAATTGTCATTCAATTGTGAATATTGTAATGTTGTTCATCAAAACAATGAGTTTCTCACGAAAAAATTATTTTAATAATTCTTCATCAGTATATTATGCCGCTAGAAGTATTCATGTGAGCGAGAAAAAATAATATTGACTGTTAAGACAAGAGGACGCTCGCAATGAACGAGTATCATCAACAAGAAATAACAGCCTTCACTTTTCACAATAGTAATAACTAAAAACAAATTAAAGAGACATTCGAATTTAAAAGAATAGAATAAATACACATATAAGAAAAAGAATAGTGTCTCGTTTCGCATTTTTTTTTCTTCTTAGATCAAGATGCACAGAAAATAAGAAGAATGATTGATCATCATTCCGATATACGCAAAAAACCCCATTAAAAAACAAAAGAAATACGACAAATATAAATAACAATTATATTCAACAAAAAGAAATTTAAATAAGAAAAGAAGAAGACGAACCAACGAGTATCATAAAGTAATCTTTAAAAAGACAAAAAAAAATACGTCTAATTAAAGCGTCATACGTCCTCTGTCGCTGTCGGCGCTGGTGTTGTTGTAGACGTTTTAGTCTTTTTTTTCAAAGATTTCTTCGGTTTTTTAGGTTTCGTTGTTGCTTGCTGTTCGTCTGTTTTAAATTAGAAAAATTCAATTAATATATAATTTATATATTCTTTTCGAAATGTTTACCATTAGGTATAGGTGACGCAGCTGATCCATTAAGTTGTGCATCATAACTAGTTGAATTTGGGGTTATATTAACGGAATCAACAATTTCAAAACTATTGGCATCACTACCACCATTACTACCATTGGTTATTAAATGTTGAATAGGTGATATCAATCCATGTGGACCGCCAACTGGCATTGGAAATCGTGAACCCATCATAAATGGATTACGTGGAGGAGGCATAAATGGTGGTGGAAAGAATGGAGGTCGTGATAAACCAAATAGAGGTGGTCCTAAAGGAAAAATGATTGTATATGAGAATGATAAAATTAAAAATAATTCTTACGGATTCTAAACATTTCAGCTGGACTAGCAGCACCTGAATCATTACGTTCATGATCAATTGGTCGAAAACTATAGAGTAATAAGACAGTTTCTTTTTTTGTTTTTATTCAAAAGCAATTATCGTACTTTTCTCCTTGTTGATATGGCAGTGGTGAAGAATTACTACTTATTTCTGGTTCACTTGACATTCGACCTAAAACAAATTAACGAAAAAGAAAAATATTTCAATTTTAAAAAATTTTTTTATTTTGTAAAACTTACTACTGTTATTGATATGTTGTGGTATTGGTTTATGCATTGTTTGCTCTTGAGATAAACGTTCACTGTTTGCATATTTAGTAATTCTATATGATAAAAAGATAACAAACTATAAATGAATAATAATAAAATATAAAAACATACTGTCTTCGTAGACTTTCACATTCTTTTCTTGAACCATCAAGTTCTCTTGTTAATCGTTTAACTTCCATCCATTTTTCATGTGTTTCATGTTGTAATTTACTAGATTCTTCATTAAATTTTGTTTGTTCACTAGCAAGAACTTTTTGTACATCTTCTAATTGTTTTCTAAAATTAAAATTCATTATTTTATTTTTTTGTTTTTAAATTTTCTTAAAGAAATAATTAAATATTACTGTTTAAATTCTAATTGTTGTTGTAAAATTCTAACACGTTCAGTATCTGTTCTTGCTTTACGTAATTCAGCATCAGTTTGTCCTAATTGACGAATATGTAAATGAGCATCACGTTCTCGTAATTCTAAAACAACTTTTAATTTTGTTTCAAGTTCTTTACAACGATCTTTTTCTTGATTAAGTAATAAATCAAGTTCTTTAATACGACGAGTTTTTTCATCAATATCAGTATGTAAATGACGCATATGTTGATTAGCTTTTTCAATATCATTATCAATATTGGATAAAAGTTCTTGTTGATCATTGTCATTCATATTTTCTTTTACTGTTGAAAGTAAATTACTTATTTCTAAAAAGAAAAAATATATCTTAATTAAGTTAGAAAAAAATAAAGAATAATTAAGAAATAACCTGTTGTTTTATCTTCATCATCATCATCATCATCATCATTATTAAGTATTTTTTCTCGAATTTGTGCTATAGTTTCATCTTTTTGTTCAAGTAAATCTTTGAGTTGTTTCATTTTAATAGTTAATTGATTATTATCAATATCTAATTGATTAGCACGTTCTTGTACTTGATCTAATTGATCTAATTGTATAAGTTTGTCTTGTTTTAATTGTGTTATTTCAGATTTAAGTTCATGAATTATTCCTTCTAATTTTTCAACATGGTCTAATGAAAGATCAGTAGATTGTAAACGAATAATAGTTTCTTGTTCTTTTTCTAATTCTTGTTTTTGTCGAAGAACCTAAATTATTCAATAGTTAATCATTAAAGGAATATGATTGTTATTCAATGATTCAATTTCATCAATGATAAATATTCTATTGCCGACTGTATGTAATACAAAACAAAACTCTATTATATCAATTATTTTGTATTAAAATCAAAAGCAAATATCATTTGGGTGTATGTGTCACATGTTGTAATTTAATGGTCAAATTTACTATGCCCAAAAAATTGAACAAGCGTCTTTTATAAATTGAAATCAGTGAAGTGTAACACAAACACATTTACAGTGACAAAGATTTATATCGAGTAAATTATTTAAAGTGAATCGTTACGAAAAGACAACTGATCATATAGAAATACTTTTTGGAAGATTAATTTTTTAAATTATAGATTAGAAGATGTTAGAGAGTAATTTGAATATTATTCTTTAGCCTTGAGTCTCAATGTTACATGCATTGACTAGAATAAATAAATGCATACCATAAAAGGTAAAGAATCTGACTAAGTCAAATGGAAACAGCTGGCCTCCAGCTTGTTTTATTCTATTGTTTCCTATTGCAACTATATTCTGTATGTTTGACAAGTGCAAAAAAAATTTTTTTTTTATTAATATTTTAGAAATATTAATCAGATATATTCAAATAAAATAAAATATTCTTACTTCGTCGTTCAAAGATGCAATAGTTTCAACTTGTTTGTGTATATCAAATTCATATTTTTGTATTACACTTGTTTTATAATCAATATCATTTTGTAAAATATCATTTTCATTTCGTGCAATATTGCAATCAGCATGAAGACGTTCATATCTTTCACGTAATTCAAAAATTTCTTCACCTGTATCACATACTGGTAGTTTTCTTAATTCATCAATTTGATCAGATAGTCTAAAAACAAAAACAAAAATTTACAATATAAATCATTTTTTTGTTTCATTAATTTTACTCTTGATTTTGTTTTTCAAATGTTGCACGTTCAAGTTCAATTTGATTATTAAATTGTTGAAGTTGTTGACATTGAGCACGAATTTTTTTGTCTTGTTTATTGTGTTTTAAATGTGTAGCACCGATTGAAAGAAAAACAAAACTAAATAGAAAACACATACTACATATTGAACCAAACCATACGGTATTCATTATTGTTTCACGATTATCTATATATTCAAATAAAGTTGTTTGAATAAATTCAGGTAACTAAAAACAAAAGAAACAAATAATATTAATAATGAATTTATACGATAAAACAAAAAAAGACTTACGAGATTAACAAAACCTAATGTTTGATTTTCTATTAATTCAAAAACTGGATGAAATGAATTTGGTAAATGCCAACAAATTTGAGGATATATAATTGGTAATTTTCTTTTACTGTTATTTGATGTTGATGTTGGTGAATTATTTGTTTTTTCAACCTAACAGAAAAAAAAAGTCATTTTGAAAATTGATCATATTTTAATATGACTTACTTTCAAGTCACTGTGTGTAAAAGGTTGATTTATTTCATTCCTATTGCTATTTGTTTGAATTGTATTTGTCATTGTTTCAATTGTAGAATCGATAGTTGGTGTTGTTTGTTCATTTTCAAGTATACGTGGTAAATGTGGACTATGATCATTAGCTAAAAATGAAGCAACAGTTGTATGACTTTCAATTTGTTTATCAATATTTTGTTTTTCATTTTTATTTGATTCTTCTTCTAGTTCATCAAGTATTGCTTGTGGATCATGAACATGTACTTGGCGTGGAAGATCGGTAACATCGTTGAATTTTTTATTTTGTTCATTAATATCCGTTGGAACTTCATTATTGACATTAAGATCTATTATGGGTTGTTGAACAATTTCGACGTGAGGTTCTTTTGGTCCTAATAATGATGATTCAACTGAATCAATACGTTCTTCGATTGATTGTGCAGTAATAGGCATCATTGTCGATGGCAATGTTGATTCTACGGTAGGCATCGTTGTTGATGATAATGTTGATTCAATTGTAGCAGCCTTAATTGATTCCACAGTAGATGTGATTGTTGATGCTAATGTTGATTCCACAGTAGACATGATTGTTGATGATAATGTTGATTCAATTGTAGCTGCCTGTGTTGATTCCACAATAGGCATCATTGTTGAGGATAATATTGATTCAATGGTAGTAGTCATCACTGTTGATGATAATGTTGATTCAATTGTAGCAGCTTGTGTTGATTCCACAATAGGCATCATTGTTGAGGATAGGATTGGTTCAATGGTAGTAGTCATCATTGTTGATGATAATGTTGATTCAATTGTAGCAGCTTGTGTTGATTCCACAATAGGCATCATTGTTGATGATAATGTTGCTGCAATGGTAGCAGCCTTTGTTGATTCAATAGTAGACATAGTAGTTGAAGATGTTGTGTCAATAGTTGAATCTTTTGAGAACGAAAAGTAAATAAATATATTAAAAGATTATACATTAACATTACCTGTAGTTGAAATCTTTTCTGGTTCTTCTTGTTTTGAATGCAGATGACGATGACGTCCTTGAGCAGTTTGAGTCGTTCTTGTTGTTGCTCCACGTAAAACTCTTGCTGATGGTGGTGATGTTCGAATATTCGTAGGAGGTTCTTTGTTTTCGGATAAAATATTGTCTGATTTGACATTAGTTGGTACTGATTCTGTTGGTTTCATTGTATTGATGACTTGTGCTTGTTGATCTACTTGTATTGAAGGTGTATTATGATCTATTGAACCAGTATTTTGTATTGTTTCTGGAGTTTGTTGTTTTTGATCTAATGAGCCAACATGTTGTTGAGTTTCTGAACTTGACTGTTGTTGATTTGATGAACTGACATGTTGTATCGTATCAGATATTTGTTGTTTTTGATCTTCTTTTATTATTGTTGGAGAAGATGCACTCTGATGTACTGGACTCGCATTTTGTGTTGTATCGGATGTTTGTTGTTGTTGTTGTAAAGTCAGATCTAATGAATGAGCGTTTGGTATTGGTTCGGGTACAGGTTGTTGTCGATCTGGTTTAGGATCGAGTGAATTAACAGTTTGTATCGAATCGTATATTTGTGGCTTTTGGTCTTCTTTTATTGGTGTTGGAGAAGATAACTTCTGATCTAATGAATGGCCGTTTTGTATTGTTTCAAGTACTGGTTGTTGCTGATCTAGTTTAGAATCGGGTGAACTAACTTTTTGTATTGTATCAGATTTTAGTTGTTGTGATTGATCTATTTGTGATGATGTTGGAAATGAAGATTTAACATCAAGCTCACTGTTGTTTGGTACTGTTTGATTTATAATTGCATTGGCTATTGACTGTTGTTGATCTGAAGAAGGTGGAATGTGATTAGTTATAGGTTTCACTATATTAAGTGTTTCGTTTTGTTGATGAGATTGTGTTGACGGCAGAGTTTCTTTATTAATAGTTGAAATATCTTCTTTTATTACTTTCTCTTGAATGACACCTATTGGTTGCTGTTCATTAGTTTGTACTCCTGTTGGAGATATAATTTCATTAGAAACGGGTTTCAAATGTAATTTTTCATCTAAAATTTGAGCATGTTTCACTGTATCAATTATCGGTGGTGCTTGTGTTGATGGTTGTTCATCGCTGGTATGCTGTTGTCGTTCCTGTGGTGTTTGTCTAGATGTTGTTTCGTTTAGTATGCGTGGTGGTACTTCAACGTTTTCTTTTATTTGATTTTGTGATGGTGCATTATGAATAGTATCTACTATCGGCGGAGTTATATGTTGAGATTCAGGTTCCTTTTTATATTCCTTCTCCAATGCTGAATTTAACCGATTGATATCTTATGAAAAAAAAGAAAATTTTGTCATCTCAAAATACAAAAAAAAAAATTCTTACAATCTTGTTCATTATCAGATTTATCATCAATACTTTGTTGATGAACTGATTGTCTTAAATCATGTTTAGCTCGAAGACGAGCTTCAATTGTATCACCCACATGTTCATCATCATTAGATTGTTGAAATTCATTTTTTTGAACATTTGTAGTTTCTAAAAAACACATAAGATTTATGTACATGGAAAAAAAAAGCAGCAATACTAACCTATATGTTTACTAAGAGGATCAACATTGATAGCTGATTGAGAATATTGAGTTGTCGCAGGATCTATATGATTCTGATGTTCATGAGCATAACAATTGTAAATGAATAAACAGAGACAGATGAATAAACAAGACTGCATCACCGCATTACACAGCCTCATCTATAATAACAAAAAAAAATAATGTCGATTTGTCGATAATTTACCCACGTAATATATACGTTTGTAGTAATTAAAATAGTTAACGAGAAAAACGACAGTTAAGTCACAATAAAAATCAAAGAAAGAACAAGATATTAGTTTATTGTATAGGAAAAACAAATAAGTAAGAAAATGTATACCAGAACGAAAAAAAAGGAAACCATCTTTCAACGCGACACGACAAAACATCCACTCAAAATAATATTATAAAGCATCCAATAGAAAACAAGCGCTACTTGTATAGAATCAGATTGAGGGCGAGACGAATACGTCAATGATATGCGATGTAGATGGGTGATGACTTCAACCACTTTTCCCCTTTGTCATTTGGTCAAAAGCCGTAGTAAAGGAAATAGAGTGTTTTTATCTTTCAAATTATTTTCACTATGATTTCTTTTTATTGAAATATTTTAGTTTTTTGTATCCAAAATAATATATGAAAATTTTTGTCTTTTAATTTATTTAAGCTATTTCTAAGTCTATTGATCTATTTTTCAATAATTATTGATTAATCATATCTAGATGTCTATAACTGCTTAATCTATTAGCCTATAAAACGACAATTTTATAAATAAAAATAATATTATTATTCAAGCCAATTAGAAATAGGAAAAAAAATATATTTACTAAATATAAAAATCTCGTAAATACGTCGTTTCGCTTTCATTATTTTTCTAGAATCAGCAATCAAAATTCTGAGAAATCGAATAACAAATATTGTGAATATTTCTTCATGTTGACAATAGTTTTTGAAACATCCGTACTTTCTCATCTTTTCAATTCAAATTGTTTTAATCGTATTTCTGTTCCTTAGTTGAATAAAACAATACGTAAACAACCGTATACGATGATCTTGTACAATGTAACATTAACACATCACATTTAATCACAGTGTACATGCTATATCTACAACACAGTATAGAAGTGCCTTAAACCGATTATTAATTATCACATAATGATATACAACTGATAATTCTTATTCAGTCCTATTTGGCACTACTGAATATTTCATAATCTAATGTCTTTAAGAGCTGATTTGTTCTAAAAATATTTTTTTCTCTCTGTTGCCTTTCAAATTGATGAGCTGCATTATATATATATCAATGAATAGATTTTGTTGAGTTGTATTCGACTCAATTAACCTTTTCACAGCAGGTGTCCTATAAATGGAATGATGACATTTTTCTTTTGATACAGGTATCAAATTGTACTCGAAATACAAATTGATATTAGCATTTAACAAGGTCTGTCTATTATAACGAAAGATAGACTGAAAGCTACGTAAGTTTTGCAGCAAACATGCACTTTTAATGGAAAACTTTCAACACTCACTCAGAATTTTCCTAAAAAATCTCCAAAAAAAGTAAGCTTTTTAGACCTACACAGTTTATACTTGTACATTCTCTCTCCTTTCTTTCCTTCTGTCGATATTACAGTATGGCATCATCACACCCTTACAATTCATGATTCGAAGCAGAAAATGTGATATTGGCTTATGCATAGCAACCTGTTTTTGAGACCTATCATATATTCAGACACTTCTAATAAAAATAATATTATAAAAGACGGAGTTCATTAGGTTCTGGGGCTTCCACCAATGGAAAAGACCATTTTGACTTTCAGAGGCACAAGCTTGTTATAGATTGTACTAAAGGTCTACTTTTTCATTAAATACGAACAAGTTTTTCACTAAAAATAACCCTGACGTAAAGGGATTAACTGCAATGTTTAAAAAAAAATCTTTGGGTTACCTTTTATGGCGATCAAAGTTGAAATCATTGTCAAGCATATGTAGAGATATGCAGTTTTTTTCTTTTCTTCACAACCATCGTTTCTTCGTAACAAGCGCTATATATGATGAGAGTATCTCAGTTTAGCTACAATCATGTGACGGTATCTTCCAAGCTTCTATGTCGATACCTACTAAAGACTGAAACGAGGAAAATTTTTCGTTACCCACCCAACCTCGTCGCGCCTTAATAAAATACTTGCACCTTTTGACCATATCATCTGTTTGATTACACATGGAAAAATAATAAATACAAGAGTACAATAAAGAAAACAATTCGAGATTATCAATCAATCTTGCACTTTATTAGCCTCTTTTGAATGAAGTAATAAACGTTCTCGTTCAGTATCTAAACACATGTATTAAATGATTATTGTTTAATCTTAAACAAAAGATGTTCAGGAAAATGGGAAAGTGAAAATTGGCCGAACAAAAATCGGCTGCCGAGAATTTTCGATATGAGAATTAGAAGGTTCGAATATTAGCCGGAAAATTTATAATACAAAAACAAGGTTTTTTTTTTATCAAAAACCTTAATTTTTATAAAAGTTAGAATTTGGGTTCTATTTTCCCTTATATTCGAAGCATACTTTTTCTTATGCAACTCGATAAGCTCTATCCAATCATCAAGAAAAAAAGAAACCTTGCTAGTATTTTGAATTCCAAGGTATGTATATGTGATGTAAATACCTTAAAATTTGACTATCTCGACTTGGGTATGACAAGGACAGCGTATATTTTAAGTTTGTTAGTGTGCCGATGAAAAGTTTATTTTGACCCAGATGTCTAAATGACAGTTATTAGAAGCAAAAAGTCCGTTTTATACTTTATATATATATATATATTATCACAGACTGTTAATTAAAAAACTGTGCGTTTCAGAATTGACATAACCTGTTTTTATTATAAGAAAAAACGCAAAGGCTAGAGACATATATCAAGAAGGATTATTAATTCATGATTCTCATGAATTCGACAAGTCAATAAACTGAAATAGATTGGAAGAAGATTCTTTTTCAGAATTTGGATAAAAAAAATACTCGATACTGTTGGATCTTTAAACTTCACACCAAAGTCTCTTTTGTCGTATTCTTGTTTTTATTATGACAAAACTAGTATAATTGAAGCATTTACATTATGACTTTGCTTAACAGGATATTAAGTTCTATTTGGCCTAGAACTCATGTGTTGCTAAATGATATAAATACGTCAAAATCTGAATTTTATCCTATAAAACTCTTGATTAGAGATGCACAAGTAGGACCTGACAACGACGTATTTTACGTTTCTTTTATTTGCATTCTATTTCATTGCTTTCGGTTAGAAATTCATTTTCGTTTTGCAATTCAACTGGAAAAATTATTTGATAGTCAAGTATATTTTATTTATAAAAGAAAAAAAAATTCTAAAAATTGAACGATATTATAAACTATGTATTTTAATAGGTCTTTGAGGACAAATAGCTATATCCAAACAACCTGCAGTATTAAGTTGTCCATCATTACTCACGTGTACTTGATTGTGGCGATATACAAATTTATAAAACCAGAATGATTTTACAATACTAAAAAATTTATTTTTTAATTTTGGGCATAAATAATAAACAAACATAAGGAAAGAATAATGTTTGGATATATGGAAATAGATACAAAATATTGAACGAAGATAACTATAAAGTTACTTACATATATATATAAATACATATTATTGAATAAAAATTGCTTTTTTGTTCAAGTATTCTTCATCGATTGGTTTTTCTTTCAATTTTACAAGAAATAGAAGTCTCATATATTTCACTTGAAGAATGAATCAATGAAGATGTGTGTATATAAAATCGATTTATTGTTGAATCAGAGTGATGAACTGATTTTTATATGTATATCATACTTGTAGAAAGGTTTTTCAATATTAAATGAATAGGAACAATTAAAATAATGTTCCATTGATTGATTTTACTTTTTATATGCCAGTTATTGATATGTTTTTTTACTTCTGTTATCATTTTTATACGCACGCATATCATAATGTTCTTTTTTCTACGTTCACTGATCCATCATATTGACATATATTGAAGACAAGAAAAGTAAAATATCAATTGTTTACTTGAATGTAGAAATAGTGTCTTTGAAATTAGTTTTTTTCTAATAGAAAAAATTCTTAAAATTCTTTTAATAGTTGTTTTGTTTCTGTAAGAATTTCCTTTGCAGACATCTAAGATTTCTATTGACGAAGATTTAATTGACTCAAACTTTAATTAACTGAAAACATTCGTATTATATTGAATTACTGGGATGTGACAAAAAAAAATAGATGAACGACGCAAAAAGAAAAAACTACTGTATAGTTTATCTGTTAGAAACACATAATGATAGTAGTGAAGATAATACATATAAGAAAATTTATCAAGTGTTTATCGACGTTCTTCTTTCATGTGAACAAGCTGTTCGTGATACAACTGATGGTTCATCTTCGTTTAAAACATCTGTTGGGTTTGTAAGATCACTATTTGCATTTGATATATGAACATCATTAGCACTACGTGTATACGGATGAACACCATTTAAAAGATAATAACCGATACCAAGAGCTAAATAAATGAATATTCAAATGTATGAACAAATCATTTCAACAAATAAATGATCATACCAATTATAGCAGAAAGAAAAAACCCAGCAAAATTATTCATGACCATTAACATTAATATATAACTCAAAGCAGTTTGAGCCAAATATACAAGTGTACGTAACATATGAAGCATAAATCTGAATGAAACAACATGGAATTCATAAAATTTAAATTTCATCTTTGAAATACCGTCGTCTTCGGATTGTTTGTTCAGACAAAGTAATTGATTGATGTCTATTAACATTACTTCTAGTTAATGAATAATGTCGAAGGTAAAGATCAATACCTCGATTTAATTCAATCAATAGTGCAAAAGCCATACATGCAATAATAGAACCAAAACAGTCTTTAAAAAAAAGTCATTATATGTAGTTTTTATAGGGTTTTTTTTAAATTTTAAATTATAATTCACCTCCAAATGAAACAATATTTAAATTGTTGATCATAAAATTGTTTTGATAACATTTAAATGTGAACGTCATCTTTATTTTTCTGACAAAATAATATCTACAACAAAGTTTATATAAATTTTTATATACTTGAAAAAACAAAATCTATCTAACAAATGTAAAAATATAGAAAAAAAATTTTTTTTTCGTTTCATGATAGTGTACAATATCATCATCTTCTCTCGCCTGCTTTGTACTCTACATAGCAGATTATAAAATCGTTTTTGTTTTGCACTAGCTGATACTCTATTCAAAAATGGATTTGTTTTCATCTTTTTCTTCATAACTAAAAATAGTATATCACTCTTCTATTTTGTGTCGAAGGTTCTTTTTTATACACTGATATTTTTTACAATACACAAGGATCATACATCATTAGAACTAGCATTATTAACTAACAAATGGATTGATTTTGATTAGTAAACTATACTTCAAATAAGTAAATTTTTTCAGAAGGAATACATTTGAAAGTTTACTTACACAACCTTTTATTTCTAACATAACAGTAGCTCAGTAGGAAAAAGTATCGTTGTTTATTAAAATTAGAAAATAATATCTCATAACAAATCAAACTGAAAAAGTAGAATTGTTACGCTTCTCGTACATTCATGTTTATTAATTGTTTCTTCACTGGTATAATAGTTCTAGATGATATGAAAATACCAAGAAAATGACAGAAACAAAAATGAAGTCTAACAAATATTTCTCATTATCTTTGTAATGGATGCGAATTTTGCAACTGAAAATTTTCAATTTGGAATTGCTTATCAAATAACATTTTCGATTACTATTTAGTTTAAATACTTTTACTAAGACGATGAACGTCGATAAGTAAATAAGTGATCTAGCTAAATTCATTTCGATTATATTTCTCGCACTATGAATAAATTTGATCAATATAAGAAACAAACTATGTCTACTGAATCTTCTCTATTTAATCGATAGAATAATAATTCACATAGATTAATAATATTTGCTGATTAACTAACTCGTATAATTACATGGAACGAGATATAATACATGATTTATCATCCAATCAACTTTTTTTCGTTCTTGAGCAACTAAGCTTGTTTTGTTTTACCATTGTCTGTAAATCAAATGTACGCAATGTTTTTTTTTTGTAATTGATGCTGATGGATCAATTGCATTTTTCCTTTAACGAATAATCTATAAAAGCAATGTCAAAAATATTCCTTCATTACGATAAAACAATCGTTTTATGTTTTTAATTATCATGTCAAATATTTTACAATGACAATGATGGTTTATGTTTTTTTTTACGACTACAAGTGACAGAACAAATGGATTATACCAAAGAAAGTAGAACAAAAAAAAAGGTGATCATCATCTAGATCCATGAATAGAACAATGACAAGTTTAAAAAAAAAAATAATAGTAGCTCATAGTAATAAACAAAACGAAAACGGACCGGGCAAAAACAAAACGAGATTTGATTACATACAAAAAAAAAACGAAGAAGATTTATATACATTTTCATTTTCTTTTCTGATTCTTTGTTGTTAGGTATTCTGTTTGACTTGAAGTTGACATGTTATATCGTTTCGTTTAGCTTTTACTCTTTGTATTGTTTGTTGTGAACATGAATCATCATTAAATAATTCATTCATATCAAGTTCAAGATTAAGTTCATTATCATCATCATCATCATCATCATCATCAACTGAGGGAATTTCATTCTAAAAAAAAGAAACAATTAAAGTCATAAAATTTTTTATTATACAATACTACTTACCTGTTCTAGAGAATTTTGAATATTATTTGTATCTCCACGACTTGTACTTGCAATTAAAGGTGGTGATAAAGTTGATGATGATGCTGGTGTTGTTGGAGATGCTGAATTGATTGTTGTAATTGTTGAATCTGTTGTTTTATTAATAAATCGTACAATTGGTGGTTGTGTTGAATGTTTTTTTGAATCATGACTTGTTACACGAGATGTTAAACGAACAACAGGTACTGTTGGTTTTAAACGTTTATTCGAATGACAATTATCTACGGAAGTTGGAGGACGTTTTCGATTCTATAATTATAAATATAGATTGTCATAAAATCTATTTTTTGTTCTAGAACCGAAATTTTGATATTTTACAATGATTTATCATCATATGAAATTTAATAATATAGCTGAATCGCTGTATTATTTTAGAACCATCACGAATTCTCTAGTCTTATAATAACAGAATTTTCAGATGAAAAAAAAAGACCTTAAATTTCATATCAAAAGAAATGCTAAACAAATATTTAATTAAATTTGTTTTCTTTAAAATAAACTCTAAAAAACAATTATTATAAAAACCATTATCCTACTCTACCGTGTATATCTCTAGAAAAAATCAACTTTTTGACTTAGATATAAAGATCTATCGAATTGAAAATCAATGATTAATTATTGAGTTTTAATCAGTTAATTTATTGAAATAATATGGAATATTACCAAATCTTTTGTTGATGATGAACAAAAATGTTGTTGTTTTTGACTAGATGATAATGATGATTTTCGATTATTATTTGAAGTAGTTAAATGTTGTTTAGTATTACTAATTTTTTTCATTTGTTCATTTCTTGTTTTCATATAAATTTTCATTTTATCTAATTTTTGTTTTAATTTTCCTAATAAAATTTTTATTTGTTGACATTCATCTGAATGTTGATTATTTTCAATTTGTTTTTGTTCATCTTCTAAACCTTTTATTTCTGTTTTAGTTGTTATAAAATCAATTTGTAAATTAACACGACGTTCATGTTTTTTTAATGCATCTAATTGTTGTTTTAATTTAGCACGTTCATATTTAAAAGTTTTCTTTTCATTATCTGTATACATATTTAATGTTAAACGTTGTTCATAATCTTCAATTTGTTTAATAACATTGGATATTTTTTTTGATGTTGTTTGAGTTTCTTTTTGTAATAAAATAAGTATTGATGATGGATCACGATGATCAGATAAAACTGGATATGGAAGTTTTAATGTTGATTCTTTACGATGATTAGAAGATAATGTTGAATTAGAATTTATTTTATTTATAGAAGAATCTGAATTTGGTTTATTTGATAAACAAGATGAAGATGATGATGATGAATGTATAGATGAAAATGATGATGAACGAGAAATATTTAGTGATGGTGAATAAAATTCATTTCGTTTATTCTTTGTAGATAATATTTGACCGTTAGTAGTAGGAGAGTTTTCCGTAATTATAGTATTCGATGTCATTCTGCAAAAAAAAAAAGACAAACAATTCATATACACTCCTGAACAAAAATCTTCCTTCCACTCTCTCATTGTTTTCGTATCAAACCATTTTACTTTCAAGTGAATGCTAGCAACAAGGATGTCTGAAGTACTTTATTATAATGTAGTGTATGATTGATGATAATTTGCTTCAATGAAGAAAATACATCTTTCAATACAATTGAGCAATACTACAAATGTGTTGGTCGACAGAATATTTCACGAGTAGGTTATCTCTTTTTTTGTATCCGCTAACTGTTCTACTGGCTTGGATCACTAATTTCTCTTCAACGTCAACTCAAAGCTTTTCTGAGACTGTGATATAGTTGACTATACAAATAAAGAAAAAGTAAAACTAGTAAAACATTCAGAAAAAATTTAAAAAAAAATAATCCAGCTATGAAATATTCTATCAACCAATTCATTTGCAGTATTGACCAATTGTATTGAGTGATGTATATTCTGCATTGAAGTAGGTTGTTATCAATCATATACTATACTAAAATACAGTATTTAAGCCATTCTTGTAATCTACATTTACCTGAGGTGAAAGGGATTCGATACGAAAAGAATGAGAGAGGAGACGAGAAAAACTTTTGCTCGTAGGCGTAAGTCATTCAAGTTTGGTTTTATTTTTAAGTTATAATGAAAAATTTTTCATTGATATTTCACTTGGTAGAAGTAGATGTCGATGAAACTAGAAAAAGATTTCATATGTAAAGAAACAATAAGTATTTGAATACAATAGATTTTTGTATTCTCTGAAGATGCCAATTAGAAGACATATTTCTTTATTCTGATTTATTGAATTTTCAGAAAAATCTTTAGATGATATAGAATGATAGAAATAATTGTGCAATAGTAACGGCCAATTTAACAGTGCTATCAGTTTCTCATAGCATGAAGTTGTTTGAATAATTCAAAACAAAAAAATAACAGCCATCATCGTATGTTTCTCAGTAGTATTTGACAGTATCTCTTTAGATAGGAAGAAATCGAGTTTTACTAAGTTATTAAACATCTCGAGAAATTAACATTAGTCTTACCGGAAAATTTTTGAAGATCTTGAAGAGCAATAATGAACAGGCTATATGATTAGGGGTGGGAAGTGCGATGATTTTCCCGTCCTAAATTTTCTCTTACTTCTAACCTTTCTCTCTGAAAGTTTTTATTGACCGCTATATAGTGATTTTGCGGTGTTTCTTATAAAGCAAATATAGGAAAAGTATATATGTGGGAAAACTGTTTTCGTAGTTTTCAGAGAGAATTCTTGATTTGCTCTGGAATAGAAAGTCATTATTCCGAATATTCAAGGAAAATCGACTTTGTATCATAAAGAAAATGTTTCACTTCTGTTTCGGAAAAAGAATTAACTACTTTTTCTGAAACAGCGAAAAGCTTTTCATTTGTAAATGCTTTCTTCCTAAGTTTAGGAGATCTTCTTCTCCTCATGAATGAAGCCAAAAGAAAACTATGATAATGAACAAGATCCCTTCATTCAATGTTTTTTTGTTGTATCAATATTAATATGTCAACATCTTAAGAAAAACGACTATAACTTCACAAAGTTCAACTTATGATTCTTTATTATCTTAGACTTTCTCTACTTTCATAGAAGCCTATTTTACGTCAGAAACAAAATAATATTTCGAACCCTATTTTTTTTCTTGTAAACTTACTTAATTGATGTGACCAATACAAGACAATTATAAAATTACATTTTCATGGCTGATATACATCTGAAAAACAAAGAAATATAGTAGACCATACACATATATAGATACAAAAAACAGGATCAAAGAAATGTATTACATAACAAAAGACATATTAATAATACGAGAACAAAACAAGACAAAAAAAAAACAAAGATACATAGGATTATTCAAGGATTTGATGATAATCCATAAAGAATTAAACTAAGTGTTGATGATGGTCCAGCATTATGTTTTGAAAACGATGGAAACATACGTTCAACACCAGCTGATCGTTTTGTTGATTTACCCAAATGTGTACAACGATTAAAACTTGGTAATATTAATGTTTCAATTGTTGATTTTTTATTATTTATACTAGATGATTGTGTTGGTCGTGGTGGAATAGGTGTTGGACGTTCCCATCGTTCATAATTTTTATTATTATAATTACCATTTGGTATATCATTTGAATCTTCATCAATAGAAAAATTATTTGTATCATCATCCGTATCACCATCAATTGATGGATTATTATTATCATCATCGTCATCATCATCATCATCATGTTCACTACCACTTAATTTAAGTAAAGCATTTATATCTTGATGTGTTAATGATTCAACAATTTTTCTACCAAGAGAAATATCACGTGGTGATGGTGGAGTAGGTGGTGTTGTTGATAAATCATTAAAATTAAGATTTTTTCGATGTTCAGCATTTGGATTATTATTAGCATCAAGAAAAAATTTTTGTAATAAACCCATTGGTGTTTGAGGTTCAGATGATGATGGTGTTATACCACCATTTAAATTTGAAAGAATATCAACTAAATTAGGTCTTGATGATGAACTACCAACTGCAGCATTATGTAAAACATTAAATGGATTGGCAGCAGCAGCAGCTAAAAATTCTTGTTGTTGTTGTAAAATAAGTGCAGTTTCATAATCCATCATTTCATCATCGAATTGAAATTCTTAAAAAAAAAAATTTATCTCCATTAGAAAATATTTACAGATAACGACTCGAATGATGTTTGACTTTATATTTTGACTATAAATAAATCTCTATGGAACTTAGAAAAATCTGAAAATATTCAGATTTATGATCTTTCTTTTCCTTTAAGATCACAAGAATGAAGATTTCTGAGAATGTTCTCTCGTCAGTCTAATAAAAATGAACATTAGACTTTGACAATTTTTAGGTCTTAACTCATTAAAAATTTCACAAAGGAAAAATAATTTTATCGTATTGAAATAAAAATATCCTTTGAGAAGTATCATTAATGTAAATTTTTCTTACTACTATAGCAACTTAGTCGTAGACAAAATAATAAAAAAAAAAGAAAACAATGAGTCCTACTCTTACCATTAACTTCGTCTTGACTGACACCTAATTTTTTATGTGCTTCAGCTGTTAATGCACGTAAGATAGGATTTGATCTTTTTAAAAAACTAAACTGTAATTGCATAGCTACATGTCGTTTCCATGCTTCTTCTTGATCAATAACTGTTGATTCATTATCATTTATTATTTGTTGTATTGGTTGTGTATTCTGATTTTTTTTCTTATGTTTATTTCTTTTAGCTTTTCTTCGTTTTCTATTAAATTTTGCTGATATAGCTTGATTTCTTTCTAGATTAATTATTGGTTGAACATTGTCATCATCATCATCATCATCATCATCGTCGACGACTTGAGTCGTTGTGATAGATTCATTGATTTGAGATGATGAAGAACCTGGTGCATTAATTAAATTAGCAACACGAGTTTTAATTGCATCGAGAGTAGCTGATGATGAAGAACTTGATGGAATTGGTAATGGTGGTGGTTGCATTTGATTAAAACCATCAGGTACAGCACGTGGTTCACTAACAGATAGTGAAACAGGAACTTGAGGTTCAGATGTAGGTTCTTCGTCTTCATCAGAATCTGATGATTCAAAAAGAATCTTTTTTCCTGTAACTTTATGTAAATCTATTGGTGGTAATTGTATTTCTTCTTGTTGTTTAACTTCTGGTGATGGTGGAAGTGGTATTGATGATGAAAAATTTTCTGTATTCATTGTTAAAAATTGATTATTAGAATATTCTCGATTAGCTGATCGCATAAAACGTTGAAGTTTACGAAATTCCTTTAATAAAAATAAAAAGCATTTTTATTGTTATGTGTTTTTTTTTTTGTGTTTTTTAGTTTAACATACTTGTAAAAGCATATGAAATTGTTTTTTATTTTGTTCTTTTTCACGTTGTGTTTTTGTTTTACTTCTTTTTAATTTTTCAATTTTAATTCTTAAATTAATATATTCATTTTGTTTTTTTAAACGTTCATAATTAATTAAATTTGATTGTGGATCATATAATGGATTATTTTTACTTGCTTCTAATTCACGTAATTGATTTTTTAATTGTCGATTTATTACTTCAAGATCACGTTTATCATTAACAATAGGATATGGAATAATTTGATTATAAAATGTTTCTTTTGAACTTGTATTATCTTCTTGTTCTTCAATATTTTCATCGAATATTTTTGGTTCATTTAAAGATAGATTTGATAATGGAATTTGATTAGATGATGGTGGTGGAGATGATGATGATGATGATGATAATGAACGATCATCAGTTAGATCACGATAAGATGTTGTTGGTCGAGATGAAAGTAAATCACGAGTTTTTGAATTATCAATATCATCTAATGCATCTAAATCCTGATAAGGTTTTTCAGTTGATCGTCTAAAATAAATAAAATTGATGATAATTACAAAAAAAAAAAGATAAAAAATTTATAATTTTTTATTCATTACATTGATTCTGTTGATGTAGATCTTGAACGACTAGATGAACTATATGATGGTGATGATATTCTTAAACGTGGTGGTGGAATAATTCTTGTTTCTGGTTGAATAATTTCTTCAGATTTTTTATTTATTGTTTTTCGAATAATTTCACGTTCTGGTGTTGGACTATGACTAAGTCTTGCTTTAAGATTTGTTAAACGTGTTTGTACAGCAATCCATTTTTCACGTAAATTTTTTATTTCAGTTAATAAACGTTTTTTTTTATCAATATCAGCTTGTGGTTGTGCTTTTAATTCGTCACGTAATTCTAATAAACGTTTACCGAGATTTTTACGTTTAGTTTCAAGAAATAAATGTGCTTGTTTTGGAGTTAATGTTGTGAAATTATCATCAGATTCTTCATCAATTTGTTCATCATCATTATCATCATCATCATCATCATCATCAGTCGATGTACTTGATGAACTTGTTGTTGAATCATCTTCATCACTTGAACTTGATAAATTTTCATCATCTTTATTGTCAGCCATTTCTTAACAAAAATGAATATGAGATTTTATTTGGAAGCTGACATCTGAATAGATTTTTATTTGATATGAATTACAACCAATCAAAGAAATATAGAGGTCGGAAGAATATGCTTTGATTTTTTTATGAATGTAACCAATCAATATTGTCTATTTGTTATATTTCTTCAGTGATTGAAACATTCATTGTGAAAGATTTGTTATTATTACAAAAAAAAAACAAAATGTCAGCAACTTCGGAACATCCAGCTAAACGTCAGCGGACAGTAAAAACTGGTCATGATTTAGATCAAATTGAATTTGAAACAAGTGAAGATATTGAAGTATGTCCAACATTTGATGCCATGAATTTTAATGAAAATCTTATTCGTGGTATTTATTCATATGGTTTTGAAAAACCATCAGCTATTCAACAACGTAGTATTCGTCCAATTGTTAAAGGACGTGATGTTATTGCACAAGCACAATCTGGTACTGGTAAAACGGCTATGTTTTCAATTTCAATGTTACAAAAATTAGATACAAATATACGTGAAACACAATCATTAGTTTTATCACCAACAAGAGAATTAGCACAACAAATACAAAAAGTTGTTTTAGCTTTAGGAGATTTTATGAATGTACAATGTCATGCTTGTATTGGTGGAACAAATACAGGAGAAGATATGAGAAAACTTGATCATGGACAACATATTGTTAGTGGAACACCAGGAAGAGTTATTGATATGATTAATCGAGGATCTTTACGTTAGTATTTGATTTTATATATGCGTTTGAAATATTGAAAAATTTTAGTATTTAGAAAATTATTGCTGAGATATTAGTTTCTTTTAGAATAATTATATCTATCTTATATATGTCAATCAGAAACAGAGATGGGCATGTCTGAGTCGTGACTTCAACTCGAAAATCGGGTAGTCTTGACTCGACTGTTTGATTCGGGTCATTCCGAACAGAGTTGGAGCTGGACCGGATTTTTACCTGTTCATCCTTACACAATTGTTGTTCGTATCCGAGAATTTTCTCTACTAAAAACGATGTTGTCATGATATTTTCAAGTCGGAAGAATATATGTTTACGAAAGACTTAATAGATATCTTGTCTTTGACTTGAGTATAACCGATTGATTGTTCTCTTCATATCTCTATCGACTTCTTTCTCGTGTGTCGCTCAGTACAACTTGTATCAAATAATTTATTTTTTTTGTTCTACTTAGGCAGCTGTCTGAATCAAGAAAAATAAATATTTACATTTTTGTGCTAGATTTATTATGAATTTGCTTTTTCTTTCTTTTTTGCAATTAAGATGAAAAAAAAAACAGATTTGATTTGAATAACTAATTTATATCAATATCTGGCTCGAAAAGTCGACGAATCGTGCTATGAAATATGATGGTGAGAGTTTCATTCTCAAGATTTAGTTTCGAGTTCAGATTTCTACAGGTGAACATTCAATTTCTCTTCGCCACTATTTTATGTGAACAGGTACTTTTATGGTCGGTTATTTTCGTCGAATTTTTACCAGTTTGGCTGTAAAATTCATGCGATCAGTTACTGGCCGGATCGAATCAGACAGAAAAAAGCTGTCCGGTTTCAACTCTAATCCTGAGTCATTTATTCAAAAAAGTTTTCATTTGCTCTTTTAAAAAAATTTTTTCAAGAGCTTTTATCGGTCTATGTATTCATGTGATCGTAAATGATAGCCTACACGTATTGTCGAATATATGCGTTTTTTGTTACATTTTGGTTTCGACTCATCGCTGAAGGGTGTATACGTGTATGTAATAAAATACACAAAAACTTCGCATTGTATCATACGTCATATTCTTCATTACACGACAAAATAATTGTTGTTTCATAGCATTTTAATCAACAAAATTTTCCATCATTCATTTTACATTATCTGTTTTCCAGCAAATGGTGTGAGTGTGCGATTTTCATCTCATCCACATCCATCCTCTTATTTAAAAAAAAATTAATATTAATCTCTAAATAAGCTTGCTAAAACAAATATTTGTGTTCCTGGCATATCAGCACCAGATAAACGTGTGTTTTCTCAAAGTGGTCTTTCAATGAGATTGAGTTCTTCACATTTTACAAAAGCTAATATTTCTACTCCAGCATATTTTAAGCCGAATAAGGTATTTAATTTAAATAGTAATAAATAATTTTTGCTTGTAAACAAATTTAAAGTTAAGTTTTTGCTTACAAAAACATATATATTTTTTTACTATGATGTGACGCTGTCTAAAATAGGAGAGTTGATCTCACTGTTCTTATTTTGTTGCTTAGTCTAGATTAGTTGTGTGATTTCTTTTTATGTGTAAAGTATTTTCATTGTTGCGCGTAAAAACTAGAAACTACATGTCGTGTATTGAAAAATTTGTTGTTGACATTCTTTATAAACATAAGCAAATATAACTTGACTCGCTCATCCCTGTTAGAAATTCTCTTGTAAATAATTTCATCTTATAACCTACATGTACAAAGTCTTTGCATATCATATCTGATCAATTTTTATCTACTTATAGTTTACTGAAGAGAATGGAAAGTAATCACCTAGAATCAGAATTTCATACTTTGTCTAACTTTATATTAAGAATTTTTTTTTCGCGTAATATTAGCTCAATGAGAACAAAAGTTTGATGACAGTTAAAACTGACGTTTGTATAAAACATTAATTTAAATAGTATCGATAAATATGATTGCTCATTTTTGGAGATCTATTGGAGAAGTTCAAATACAGTCAGTCAGAACCACAATTCGGTACTCTTTCCACATGGATGTTCAGAATTTTTCCACTAACTTACAATTGTTTAGTTGTGAGAAATTATTGAAATAAATCAAAAATATTGTTTGCACTAAGCAAAAGAGGCTTTGTTCTATTATTCATAACTTCTCTGAATGAGATTTTAGAATAGTTTTGACTTTCTAATGTCGTACAAAATCTAATTTTCTAATAAATCATATATTACAGTAAGTTAAAACTCAAAATGAAGCAAACTCTATATACATTTTTCGAATAGTTACTCTATGTGAAACGACATTTTTTTAAAAAAGTCACTTCTTTTGAATTTCGATATTTAGAATATAATAGATTTCGATAATTAATAGCAATATTTAAAAGGAGAAACGAATTGAATATTTTGTAGAGCAAGTTTCATTCTACAATCTAGTGTATAAAAATACTGTCTTATAGTTTGGATTGAGATAGTTTTTATCATAATACAAAACTGATCTACACGAAAAATTTTGTATAGGCACCATTTTTATTCCTGTCAAAGGTTTGTTCTCGATGAATCATAAGCCTGAAAAAATTGTTAATGTTCAGTTAGAAAGAGCATGAAATTCTGATTCTAGCTAATTACTTTTGATTCTCTTCAGTAACTTATAAGTAGATGAAAATTGATAAGACATGTTATGCAGAAACATTTCATACAATTGTTAGTTAGTTTGAAAAACATTACACGAAAAATTCTAGTGTTTTATACTATTTTTTTCAGACTCACATTGATCCTTCCAACAAGAAAAAGTCCATATGAGGCATTATACCGATGAACTGCTAGTGTTATATGCATACTCATAAAGAACTAATGACCTATTGTGAAAAAATGTGAAGTTCGAAAAAGTGTTCATGTAGAATTTCATTTCAATTTTGCTGTACATTCATCCTTGAAAAACTGAAACGTTCTATTGAATTGTTCGCTGAAAATTTCTGAAATGTTTATATTCAGATACAATTACACTGATCTTTGTTTTTTATGAGCACATCTGAACTTTATCTTGAAAGTTCATACATTAGTAATTTAATCAGTGAGAATATTATATAGTAACATAATCCTGATATTCCAGTTGATACTTCGTATTTTTTTTTCTTTCCATCATATAAAATAGGTAGATTTTGAAGAAGATAAGTATCAATTCGTTCTATTTGAATCAAATTCTTAATACATTGTAGATAAAGTTACGAACATGTTAATATAATGAAAAATATAGATAAACAACCTAGAATTAAAACAGTGATAGATTGTGAGAAGAATTGAATTCTCTTATTTACTATTATATATCGATTGAAATACGATATGCTTAACTTTTATAATGAATATAATTAGTTGATATTTTTTAGGAACACGTCATATAAAAATGTTAATATTAGATGAAGCTGATGAAATGCTTAATCTCGGTTTTAAAGAACAAATTTATGAAGTTTATCGACATTTACCACCTCAAACACAGGTAATTCTTGTTTCAGCAACATTACCACATGAAATTCTTGAAATAACATCAAAATTTATGACTGATCCAATACGTATATTAGTTAAACGTGATGAATTAACACTTGAAGGTATAAAACAATTTTTTGTTGCTGTTGAACGTGAAGAATGGAAATTTGATACATTATGTGATTTATATGATACATTAACAATAACACAAGCTGTAATTTTTTGTAATACTAAACGTAAAGTTAATTGGTTAACAGAAAAAATGCGTGAAGCTAATTTTACTGTATCATCAATGCATGGTGATATGAAACAAGAAGAACGCGATGCTATTATGAAAGAATTTCGTGCTGGAGATACACGTGTACTTATTACAACTGATGTTTGGGCTCGAGGTAAAAATATTCAAAAATTAGATTTTCAAAAATAATTTAATTAAGTTTTTTTTTTTATTTTTATTTAATAGGTATTGATGTTCAACAAGTTAGTCTTGTTATTAATTATGATCTACCTAATTCACGTGAATTATATATTCATCGCATTGGTCGTTCAGGTCGATTTGGGCGTAAAGGTGTTGCTATTAGTAAGTGATTTTTTTTTATTATTTATTTAGACTTTGAGAAGAAAAAAAATAGTTGCTAACTGTGTTTTTTTTCAGATTTTGTTATAAATGATGATATTCGTATTTTGCGTGATATTGAACAATATTATGCAACACAAATTGATGAAATGCCAATGAATGTAGCTGATCTCATTTAAAATGAGAATAAATAAACAAAACAATGTACTTTATGTGCATGATTTTTTACTAGTTATGTTTTCTGTGTGCATGACTATTTACTCTATATAAAGGTTCGAGCGTTGGTTTTGATTACACCTTGGTTTTTTTTTGTCTTAATAAATTCCTATCAACATGAATATGTATTGGATAGGTATGTACATATTCTAGGGTTGTTTGTAACATGATTCTTATTACGTTGTTGTTTGAAACTCTTCTTCTTTTCTTTTTCTCAACGTGATGGAAATAAAATATTGTTTTTAATTAATATAATCCACGTGCTTGGGTTTTTTCGTTTAATGGCGATCAAAGAAAAAAAACATACTCAAGGAACATAGGAAAAAGTAACAGAACGCATTTTTTTCAGCTATGTAGTCTCGCGCATAGGTCACATGAAAATAAAGAACACAAAGTACATTTGCGAGGATTTCTCTTGTCATGTTTTTCTCTAAAAGAACAATAACGATATATTTCTCACGAGGTAGATCATAGTATAAATACTCATACTTGTGATGTTACGCTCTATAATAAAATACTAAATGTTGAATGTATATACTACTAAAACATATTATATCTATCGATTATTTGAAAACGATATGAAACTAATTTTTGATTCTCATAATATTATTTCATTCATTAATAATACACAAAATAATTCTCGTCCATTCGAAGAAATTCTTTTTTCATTTGATTCAACAACAAATTCAACATCATTAAAAAATGATAATGATGATCTTCATACAAATATACGGAAAAATTCTTTTACATGAACATCATTATTCTTTGCCTTGAAGGCTAATGGAAAAAATTACTTATTCAATGATGTGATATATCTATATATCATATGACTTTCAATTGGATTGAAATATATATTGACAATTACGTTTTGTCACCTGTCTAACACACAATTCTAACAGACACTCTCTTTTATAGTTTTTTTCTTATTATACAAATTTTATTGTAATAAATTGTTTATTTTATTTATGTTATTATTAAAGGTATAAAATAAAAAACAATGTCTAAGTGACAGTACATTTCGATTGTTTAATTAAATCAGCTTGTTGACAACGAAAAATTAAATGAATATCATCAATAAAATAAGTATTAGTTCGAAATAAATCATAACCATTTAAATTTCTACAATAATTATTTGCTGTATAATTAATAAGAAATATTTTCATTAATGTATTAGTATTTGTAAATGGCCATAAATATTCATCGAGAATTATTTTTTGTTCAAATATAAATTTTGAACGTAATAATAAATAAATAATAGATTCATTATTTGAAGATAATTTTGTTGTATTTATAAAATCTTGTTCATCATCAGATGATTTTATTAAACATTCAATATTATATGGATTTGATTGAATAGTTAAACGAAGAATTTTTAATAAAAGTTTTATAATATGATATTCAATTGAATTTTTTGATAAAGAAAGAAAACCAAATGGAAGATATAATGTATGATTTAATGGATAATAAATTGGTTCAATATAATATGAACGTTCTTGTTTATCATATGGAATTGATAAAAATAATTGAACATATTCAATATATGATGATAATTCATTTGATAAAGATATATTAGATAATAATGAATAATGACCAACATATATTTGAATTTGACTTAATATATTAAGAATTTGTTTTTTTTCATTAAGAAATAAATTATCCGATTGTTCAGTTAATAAACGAAAACGATTAATTAAATTTTCTACTAAAGTTTTTGTTGTATTGATAAATGTCTAAATGAAATTATTTATTGAATTATTACATTAGAAAATCGATTAAGAAAATTTTTTATTATTATACAGTATTAAAAAAGCCAAGCATAGTTATTTACGTAATTACTTCATCGTGATCGAAAAGGCCTATTTTTTTGTCCTCTTTGATCGTACAGAACAAAGACTTTTTACTACATAACATTTGATATTTATAAAGAATAGGCGCATACCAAATGATCTCATCTGTCTTTTTGTGGATATTTACATCTGTTTTGCAAAGTCATTTTCATTGAATTTTGTAAAGAGTTTCGTGAACTATCTTTTGAAAAAATATTCAAGTCAATACTTCACAAATACGGAGAGTGAGAGATACTCACACGACACAGAAAAAAATCATTCTTTATGCGTCACCCGTTATAAATGATATTTATAAAACGAGTTATTCGATTAGATCAATATGTAAATGAAAGTTGGTTTTTTTTTTACATAACCCATTTACGTCGTTTAAAATAATATATTCTTGTAAAGGTATTGAAAATAACACATGTCAAGGCTACAAAGATTTAAAAGATAGAGAAAGACAAAAAAAAAAACAAATTTACTATTATCTATCTCGATTGCGTTGTTTTTTTTTTTGATTGAGAAAATGATTCTTCTTTTAATAAGGAAAAAAACAACTCCAGAAAGGATGAGAACTGATTGTCAAAATTCATATTTGGTTTATAAATTTTCATATAATATAAAAAATATAAAAATAACAATTTTTTTTTTCATCTTTGAAGTTGAAATTGTCTATGTCAGATTGATAGTTAATCGCAAACTTTTTCTCTCGATATAATTCATACGAAAATCTAATATATATATATATATATATAAAATAAAACAATTTGTTAAATGCATTCTCTAATTACCTGATTATGATTATCCATCAATTGATTAAGTAAAGAAGGATGATAACAATTGAAAATATCAAAACAACTATTAATATGACATGATGAAGTTGAATAATTTCTACTATATGTATAACTATAATATTCATTACTATAATTAATATTAATATTATTTATATGTTGTATATGTGGTTGATAATATGGATAAATAAATTGTCTATAATAATCAAAAAAAGCATAATTAACTAAAGTATCTATTGAAGTTTTTTTTAATAAACGATCATATAACATAAATAAATATGGCCAATCATTTGAAATAAAATCATTTGTTATTTGATATGATGAATATAAATTAATAATTGATATTAATTCATTTGATTTTATTCGTTTATCAAGTAATTTATCAAGTAAATTAATAATACATGAATCATTTGTATTATTTAAATGAATAATTTGATCAATTGTTTTTAAATCTGTTTTTATACGTTGAAGATGTTCAATAAGTGTATGATTATCTTTTATTTTATTTAATATACGTATTTGTTTATCAATTGATTTTGTATTAAAATTTTGTAAACGTGTATGAAGAAAATAATTTAATAATTGAATTAATTTTTCTAAACCATTAGTTTTATTTAATGTTAATGATGATAAACATAAATTATAATTTGAATATAATAATATTCGTTTAATAATTAATGAATCTTGATTATATTCTTGTTCATAGGATTTTATTAAAATATTTTCTTCAGATAAAATTTTTAAATAATCATTATCAAATTTTTTTAAATTTTTAAATGCTGTTTGATTTAAAATAGTTAAATTTGGAAAGATAGATAGTGGTGAAGGTAATGGACGACGATTAATTCGAATTATAATTGATAAATTTGATGATAATGATTGAATTTTAAAAAATGGATTTGGTTCAAGAAAAATTGATGATGATGATGATGATGATGATGATGATGATGATGAAGTAATTTTAATTTTATTTATTTGATTAAAAAGAGTTAAATATGATCGATATGGTTCTTGTTTACTAATATTAGCAAAATAACGTTCAAGTTCATAAAGTAATAATTCCGGTGATTGATTTTCACATAATTGATATAATCGATAAACAGCTGATATATGATCGTCTAGAAAAAAAAAAATGTCAATATTATGTTCTATATCTACCAACGACAAAATGCTTGCGAATAGTATTTTTGACGGATAGTTCCACGAGTAATTAACCGCAAAAAAGACAAAGTTCTCAGAAGATTTTTTTTTTGTTTGTTTGTAGAACTCGTTGTGCTGATTTATTTGGATAAAAGAAAAATATTCGAATTTACTCAATAAAAATCATGGTGCTAGAACCAAAATATTCAAAAACTTCAGCTATACCTGACTGATACTAAGCAGTAATTGATCTCTTCGAATATTTTGATCTTAGCATCATGATATATTGAGTAAATTGGAATATTTTTTTTACTGAAATGATCAATAGTACAACGAGCACTAAAGATGAAAAACATCTTCTGAAAATTTTGTGCTTTTTTTGTGGTTAACTACCTATGGAAGTATCTATCAAGATTAGGTTATATCTTTTCATCTCATATGTTTTAAGTATGTCTATCAATTCATTTTTTTTTTCTCAAAAACTTAACTCATTATCTATCTAACAAAAATTAATTTACAATTTTTGTAAAAAGAAAAAAAATTTTATATGCAAACTTTTACAAGATATTGATTGATTACTAATATTTGTCATAAGTTTATCATGAATTTCATGTCGTATAAGTGTCCATTTTTGTTCAAAATCATCTTTATCATTAAATCGTTCTTTAGTTTTTCGTTGTATTAATTTGTCACAAACAAATTCATAAAAATTTTCACATGGATCTTTATTAACATTAATAAATTCAGGTAATTGACGTTTTCTTGCTATTGGATGTATACATGACTCAGTAGACTTTAGTTTTATTAAACGACAATCACTGCTATTGATACGATAAACAAGCACGGCTGCCAGGATAACAATAAGAGTAAGACAAAGTCCAAAAAGCATACAAACAAGACAACAATGCATTGATGATGATGATGATGACGGTGTTGATGATGGTGAATCCAGCATTGTTGGACTGTACAAATAGATATATGCGTGTTGTGGTTGACGTCGACAACAACACAACCGACTTAGCCATGAACAACAATTAGGCATTTTATAATTGACCCATAATGATACTATTGAATAACAAAAATAAATCAAGTGTATTTGTTTTTTTCAATAACTTACATGCAAATAGATTAACAATGTTTTTGTCGCCAATCAACCAAATGAAGACAATGACGATGAAAATCTGTTATTGCCATATTATTTGCACACAGACGATAATGATGATGATGAGAACGAGTAGGAAAAAAAAACCTTCAAAGAAGTAATCGACTGTAGATGTGTTGTTTTCTTCTTTAAACACATCTACATCATCAACCCGCAAGGGTACAATGAATTAATGAAACGTGCATATGTATGCGTGCACATTCACACAATATCCTTTTCCAACTACTCTCATTCGTATTACTTATTTGCTAAAGCTATTAGTTTATGCTCTTCGTATATTTTTTTTGGGTAGCATCAGTAAGTTCCTCATTTCAAACAGGATATGTTGTCCTGCATGCAAGTGAATTAGACGGAAGATGATCGTAGCTATTAAATTTACGCGTATTTGAGTTTGCTGTACACACTATCCGGACGTGTCTGTCAATAATTGAACGATCGCCGGTATTGGTTGATCACTCGTTAGTTCATTTCATATTCTAATACTTAATCGAACATCAACAAATGAAGAAAAAAAAAACTGAAGAGGATGACACAAGTATGTATTTATACATATATGATCATAAACCGAATGATTATATTCAAACGATGACATTTCTAAGCAGTAAAAATCATGGTTGAATATAGGAGCCACATCTCATTAAAAATACAAATGTTGAATTTTGTTTTTTTTCTTACCATGTATGTATATGTGTGTAATAGCCTAAAGACATTGTTACTTTGCTCTTGCTCTTCAATTATCCATTAGGTGGGTGGGAGAGAATGGAAGGGGGTACCATTCGGTGCTATCAAACGATCAAACAATCTCTCATATTCTATTCTAATCTTTTCCTTCTGTTCATGTCGCTATCCACTGTAACTAAATATACTGACAAGGAGACTAGTGTGTCTGCTTTCTTCTTTTATATTTTACTAATCTTATGAATAGTTGAAACGAAAAAATGAAAAATTATAATGAACAGCATACAGACAATATCAACATACCGACAAATTGAAAAATTTTTATATCAAAGTAGAAGGTTATATGTCACTGAAGTAGAAACTTGACTCTCCTTTTCTTTCTTTTTTTTTGTGTTCTTACTTGATCTTCAATTCAATTGAATAGATGTTCAATCTACACTGCTATAACAATATGTTATAATTCATAGAAATTGAAGTCCATGGACACGACAAGGTGAGAAAGCCCGTCGGAATAGCTATAGGTGCTTTTTATTCGAACTAAATTTATGGGTGTTTTTTTATAAGATGTATAACATATAAAAAATGTAGTAAACCAAATAAAATTCAAATGGCTATGAGAATGAGCAATATGAATATACTTATAAGGCTATTTTCTTAGCATTCTCATTTCACAATAGAATACATGAACAAGAGCGTATTTCCTGTATATAAAGAAGAAAAAAAAATGAGAGAACTAATTTCAATGTATGTTAGGTGAACCAATGAAGAGAAAAAAGAAATTTTCATATTAAGAGTTATAAAATATTCAATTATCTATATGGCTATTTACTTCTAAAATTATGTTCAAAATAAAAAAGGTTTTTACTATAGATATATTTGCCTTATGGATCATTGTAATGCTCGACAGAGAAGAAACGATAAATGGATCTTCCCTTTTTTTTTTGTTCTAATCAATGTACGGAAAAAAGACATATGTAAGAATTTCCGGCTATCACAATGGATCAGATTTCTTCTTTTAAAATATAATGCATATTCTATTCTATTCATTTTCTCGATTAAATAAAAGTCAGAATAAGAGAAAAAAAAAATATATATATATATGATTATAATATAAATCATATATGAACTTTCGTGGAAATCATAACATTGTCTTACGTGATCAACTATTAAATGGAGTGTGCTACTTAGCAATTTCTTAGAATAGATGATCACTCTATATAACATTCTATTCTTTAACATCAAACAATTCCATTATATGCTAACATAAGAAGTAGTCCTTATACTTTGATTGACCGACTAAATGAACTTAATGGAATGTATCTATAGCATTAAGAAATCAAACTCACTGATTTACTTGTCAAGAATTTTTTTTGAAATTGTCATTAAAACAAAACGAGATTATTTTAGAGAAAAAAAAATCCATTCATTTACTATTTATGAATTAACCTTAGAGACCAAGAAAGAAATTCCCTGAAGCTTGTATGTACAATGAATTTCTAACGAATAAGGCATTAATTAATAAGAGCGCGAGTTTTTTTTTTCTTAACAAAGAATAGGACAACATTTTAATTCTTTTATTTCAAAAAAAAAAAATCCAATGTATACCTTTGTATAGAAAAGAAGAGTGATGTAATGTGATGTTGTAACTTAAGAATTTTGAATATGATAATTCTTTAATCGTTCAACTACTAATATATTTAACGATATCTTTTTTTATAGATACATTTTATGTGAAATAATTATCTTGTACAAGTAATTAATCAGTAAGAAAAAGAACATGCTCTTTCAAGTCAATACAACAAACATTCGATAAGGTCAATTAATCATGATTGATGAACTCGAACTGATAAAATAAAGAAATCATTTCTTCTTAGAATGAAAAATTGTATCGTCTAATCTTTCATACAAAAAAGAAAAAAAAACCAGTCAGTTAAATATACTTGCAACTAAATTAAATGAACTAATATATCACATTTTTTTTTGTCGTTTATATAACACTAAGTAAGGGTCAATTTTTTAAGATTTATAAGCAATATATATTCAAAAGTAATAAAATAATATGCCGAAAGAAAAAAAAAATTGAGTATAATATGATGTGCAATAAAATATTAACATAAAACAAAATCAGCATTTTGAAAATAAATAGTAAATATTATATATCTCAGTATTAATATTATTAAAAACAAGACAGTTTTAATTGGGTTTTTTTTCTCTAATTGATTTGCTTAGAAATGTCATAACAAATTTTAATTATCTATATAAGTTCCTATTGTTATAATTATCTAGGTTTTTAGTTCATCTTATCTTTTTTTTTTCTGTATAAATATTAGATACTCAAATGAAATTGAAATAAGACGTTGTTTATTTAAAAATGTGATTTCTACAAGAATTAATTATCTCTTTTTCTTTTATTCATTCATAAAATTAATCTTAAGACATCATAGAAAATTCCCAATAGGAGGTAACAAAGAAAGACATAAGATTAGCATACGTATTAGAATTTATGTTTTGTTTACAATTTATTTAGATGATATTATATAATAAATTCTCTTCATTTAACTTGTTATCAGTTCGAATGAATAATGAAATATTACTATTAATTCACGGAAAGTATGCTTAAACTCAAGATTATCAGATCGAAAATTTACAAGTTGAAATTTCAACAATGAAAATTTCGAAAGTACCTATTTGACGTTTCAATACATATTTCTTTTTCAACCGCACTTACACTCGTATTCGAATTCAGTTATGGTGACTCTACTTAGATTTATCATTTCGTTGTTTATCATTTACATTTCAATCACTATTTGAAAAAAAATTCAAGTTTTTTTTATTTATGTATTCAAAATACAAGGAAGTTTTTTTTTTTTTATTTTTTATTTTTACAATATTTCTAAATCTTGTCTATTTAATGTTTGTAAAGTTTGACAACATCTTCGATAAAGTTCTCTTGCAACTAATTCTCTTTCATCATCATTTGCACCTGGATATGTATGTAATTGTGGAAATAATAAAACTTTTTTTAATGTTTTTATTAGTCCAAATTTTTGTAATAAAAAATCAAATTCATAACTATAATAAGGTATTATAGATTTAAATGATAAATATGATATTTTTGTTTGATTTTTTTCTTTTATAAATTCATCAGCTAATTGTCCAATTATTGATGCTTGTAATGAACAATAACCAATTGATAATATTGTTAATTGTGTACAACGTGGTATAAATTGTAATATTAAATTTGCACATGTACGAGTACCAAAATTATTCATACTTAAATTTAATTCATTTAAATAACGTAAATTACGCATTGATAATAAAAATTCTAAATCACTTGATACTAAACGACAATCCTGTAAATTAAGATATTCAAGTGGTTGAATAAGACCACTAAATAATATACGAATATAAGATTGTAAATATGTATAAGATAGATCAAGTTTTCGTAAATAAATTAAACGACGAAGTAGACGATTAAAATCTGTACATAAATTCATCAAAATATTTGGTGTTGTATAACTAAATAATAAAATCGAATTTTATCAAAATGAAAAAGACAAAAAAAAAAAAGAAGATTTCTTTTTACCGATTAGGATATAAATTGAGAACACGTTGTAAACAAAGTACACGTAAATTACGTAAATTTGATAAACTTCGAACCAATAATGTTAATTCATTTTCTGTTGTTTCCATATTTGGATCACTTAAATGAAGATGTGTAATATTCTTTAAAATAGAAAAAAATGAAGTTATTCAAAAAAAAAAAAGTATATTAATTAAATAATTACATCAGCATTTGTTAAACTTAAAACCAAATTGATATCATATGATATATTAGGTGATAGAATTTGTCGAAAACAATTATTTATCCATAATTTATGATAATGAAATCGAAATGGTGTTAATTGCTGAATTTCAAGACCAACAAGTGTATCTTCATTTATAATTTGACAATCATGAATAATTTTGATAGGTTCTGAAAAACCAAAAAAATTATATTCAATTTTATTTTCTTCTTAATTTCTCTGCATGGTTTTTTTTTGAATATGATTTCGTGACAATCTCATTCTTACTTTGAAATCGAATTAGTCTTTATAGAAATAATGTTCTACTGCTCAAATTTGAATAAAAATTATATCTTGATAACAATTAAACGAGTCAAAATAATACATTCTTAAACTTTCTGATATTGTTTTCTAGTAAATAGTTGAAAACAGTCAAATAAAATCCTAAATCTACATGACTATTCTAATAACTAAATTTTCAATAAAGAAAAAAAGGAATAAAAACATACACATGCTATGTTATAGAAAATAAAGGATAATCACTCCATGCAATATTCTACCAAAATTTGTATCATGTGCAATCGATTTATCATAATATTGATAAACATAATTGAATCCATCGATATATTTGTCTAATTTACTTTTTTCAATATCTATATTAATCAAAAATACAATTTAATTATTAATGTTGTTTTCTTTTTTCATTTAACTTACATATTCGTTTTTGTATTGAAGAACGTCGTTCAGGTGTCATCCATAATAATGGTAAACGAAAAATTTCTTTTGTCATTTGAATACCTTCGAAAAAAAAAATCATAATCAAATAACAAAAAAAAAAAACTTATATTAATTATTTGATTTTTACTTGATGAACATCGATGAAAATCAACAATCTTAAGACGTGATAAAGTTTTATGTTTATTAACTAAACCCATTACAATATAATCAACTAATGTTGAACCATCTGGTAATTTTTTTTCTAAAATTTTTGCAATTGAATCAATTTCATCATCTTGTTGTTGAGGACGTGTATTAAATAACATTGATGATAATGGTAAAAGACGATAAATTTCTAAATAAACTAATGGCCAATAAGCAATAAGAAGTTCAATTATTTGATATTCATTCATAAATATAGCTTCTCGTCCCATTGAATAAAATAAATCTGATGGTGTTGCTGTTAAAATATGTTTTTGTTGAAGACAAGAATGCAAATATCTTTCGTTTGCTATTAATTTTCGAACACATAATGAACGTAAACGTCTAAAATGAAAAAGAAAACAAAATTTATTTATTTATTTATTTATTTATTTTCTAATTCGATCAATTATATCAGCTAAAACTATATAGTCTTCAATACGATTATAAATTTGTGTAGCAATGCGAACATAAAGTTCGTTATTAATGCATAAAATAATCGCAACAACTTTATAGTGTTCAATTAAATCATTTATAAGACGAACAGCATCATCATCAGTCTTTTTATATTCTGCCAAATCAGGTAATAAAATCATTTTTAAATATGGTGCCTGCATTTCATTAGGAAAAAGATCTTTTCCTTGTATATTCCAATGTTGTTCAAGGAAATTTTTAGCCTGTTGACTTAATGTTGAATTATATTGATGAATTCGATCAAATCCACCAGCCAATAAATCAGCAAATTCAATTGCTTTTGGTATAGTTAATAAAGAAGATTCATCACGTGTACCTTGATGAAAAAATTGTAGATGAAAATGTGTCATTATATCAAGTTGAAATGACATTGGACGATAGCCCCATGATGTATTGCTTGGTTGAATTTGACTAGCAAGAATTGGATCACGAATAAAAAGAAATGAACAACCTCTTGCAGCATACATCCATTTATGAAATGTACCAATATAGAAATCACATTTCAACTGGTTTAATGAAAGTTGTGGATTCACTTGACCTGGTGCATGTGCTCCATCAATAACTACTGGTATACCATGCACATGTAATAGATCAGTAAGTTCATCGACTGGAAAAAGAAGTGCTGTTGTACTTGTAATATGATCAATAACAGCAAGACGTATATTTTCAATATCACCTTTATTTAATTCATTTTTAAATTGTTGAATAAATGCTTGTTTACTTTCAATCGGTAATTGAATATTAATCTTTCGTATTTTCATGTTACGTTCTCTAGCAGTTTCTTCAATGGTAAAAAGAACTGAACCATAAGCTAAATTTGTACATAAAATAGTTCCACCTGTTGTTGATGTAAATATTGGTAAAGGAGATTTTAATATAGCATTAATACCAGCAGTTGCATTGTCTATAAGAGCAATTTGTTCAAAATTACAATCGAGTCGATATGCTGCTGCTCGTACACAATCAACATATAAATTATATTTTGTTATACGAAACCAACGATCAGGATTTCGTTCTTGTTCAAGACGAATACGTTGTAATTCTTCATAAACAAAACGAGGACATGGTCCATAACTACCATGATTAGTATAAGCAACATCTTGATCCATTAAAAAATGATCATGACGTGTTTTTTCTCCAAACTCAATAGGATTCATGCTTATCAAAATAATAAAAAAAACTTTATCTATTCTATCTCCAAAGCAGGGTGTGTGCTATATAGGTTTATATTCAACTTAAAAGCAAATATCACATCAGAAAAAAACAAATATATCTTATCTCACCTTGGACATTTTACCGTTCTGTTTTGTGTATTAGTAATCTGTGGATATGTTGGATAATAAAAATGTTGTTCGAGTCGAATTGCCGGTATTCGTCTATGAATATAATCTTTTCGATCGAACATTGGTTTATTAGGAAGTATTGTAAACATGATAGAGTTTTATTTTCTGTCTCGTAAATAATCTGAAGTACGAATAGTCACACGTACATATATATATAGTTACTTATCAGACATAAGACCTGGACCTTATGTGCGAAGAACATATTTGTCACAAGCTATAGTAAAGTCTAAGAAGAAGAAGAAGAAGACAACAATAATGACGACAGTAATGGTAGAAAAGCGAATGATAATAAGTAATTATTTGTCATATCGACAAGAAAAAAAAGAAATCAAGGAAAAAAAAAGTAACGACGAATAATTATAGCATTACTATAAATAACAAGAAACGATATAGAGAAAAAGGTCCTATGGACTTCTTTTCTCTCTAATGGATATGATAAATATCGATCCGATAGGTCTCGTGCACATATGTATGTGTGTTGATGCACAAAGTAATATCTCCTATCTATGTTTGATATTTCGGAATAGATGATGAAAACATGAGAACATCTGATGAATATTTATTCAGGCTACTTGTTGACGCTTGTAAGCAAAGTAAAGACGATAGTATTCTAATGAGTACATTTTAGAGATAAGGATAAAATTAATCCTAAACAAAAAAGAAATATCTGATTTTTATATTCAAATGAAATATAAATTCTTGAAATGATTTTCTTAATTATTAATCTTCAAATATTAATATAGATTATAAATAAATTAATAATAAAAGTATTCAACTTAAATTTTATCTATAAATGATTTATCTGCATATTTCATAAAACTTATTATGACTTAAAATGAAGAAAAAAAAAGTACATTTCAAACTTTAATTCTTTTAATTAAACAAAAAAAAGAAAAAAAAAACAACCACAAGAAAAAAAAAGGAAAGTTTATGTCGCATGAAGTTGTTCATCAGTTAATGTTAGTTGATCAAGATTTGTTAATTTTTGATCTTGTATTGTATGAAGTATTGTCATTAAAAGTGATGGTGTACGATCTTTTTCATCACGTAATTCTGGATAATAATCTCGATAATCATATGCTCGAAAAGGTATTTCATATGTCATTAAACCTAAATCATAAGCTTTACATAATGCAACTCGAAGATTTCTTAATTGTGCTTGACATATAGAAGTTTTTAATACAGGTTCAATTTCGCCTGTATGATCATGAACAAATTGTTTTAAAAGTTTTATATTACGATAATCAAGTAAAAGATATTCATCACGACATACTGGACATGGATTTCCACGTATATAAACACCTTCTTCAACACAAAAATCACGTGTATAATGAGGAAAACGTTGATTTATTCGATTTCTAACATAATTTTTCCATACAGGTTCATTACCATAAACAGTTTTATATGCATCACTTTCCATATAACGAAGAGATGTTTCAATATCTGTGACATTATATGGTGTACCTCTTAATGAAGTTTTCGTTTTATTATGTGCTAATTGAGCTGATTGTGCTGTTGGAGCAGCTGGATCAACAGGTGTTGTTGGTTTAGCTGCATCATGAGATGATGATAATGAAAAAAAAGCACAAGGATAATTAATAAGAGAATGAAATTTAAAATAAGAAAGTCGTTGTGAAAGCATCTGAAATGAGAATATTTAAAAAAAGAAATCGTTCAGATTTTATCAAATCGCGAAATTCATTATTTAAAATCAATTTGCTATTTCTAGGCATTTTTTTAAATATGAAATCGGAAGATTCGAATTGATTTGTTGCTTACCATTTAACTTTTTTCTAATGGTTCAGCCCAATTCTTTCTTTTTTAGGCAACTTTATATTAGCTGCGCTTGCTTTTGATTGGATGTTCTACATTACCTTTCTCAAAGGATGTACTGTGATGTCGTTACTAGTAGGCGGGAGACGTTTTCTTCTTAATTCATATATTTATAGTTGTCTTTTTTTGCACACAATGATACATAACTGATTATGAACATAGCAAATGATGAAACTATTTATTGTATCAAAATTTTAGATGCAGCTATAGAATACTTTCAGTCTATATTTTTTTACTTGTATGTTTCTTTTTACTTACAATTAATTATTATGGACAAGAATATCATAATAATAATCATCATCATTCTACAGATTCAGCAATATCCGAATATTCTAAAACACCAGTGGTTGTTGAATCTTTTACAAAACATATATTAAGTTAATTTGATTTCTTTCACAATTTTAGTTATCCATAATTATTAATCTATTTAGAAACTTCGAATGTTTATCAAATTAATATTGAAAATAATAATTTATTAACTAGATAAGAATGTAAATTATTTTCCAGCTCTTTTAAGATAGAATTTGTTAAGTTGTTTTTTTTTCTTTAAAGATATTCATAGGTTAAATAAACTTATAAGAGATGAATATAATATTGAAAATGAACATGATTTCAACTATCATCTTCCTCCATCATTATTATTTGAGATGTCTTATGATATATCGTTAGAGAATCGATAAATACAAAATGATTCAATAGAAATAATCAATCAAACAGAAATCATATCTCCTCTTCTTCCATCGGAACCAATACAAATCGATCAACAATCATACGTAGCCAATATGAAAATGCTTGAAAGTGAATCCATAACCTTATTAAAAACACAATTCCATCAAGAACAACAATTAGATACAATTTCATATGATCAATTAGACAAAGATGTTTTGGAATCTTCAATACATTCTTTTCAACGCGAACAGCTTTTTAATACAGTAAAATTAATCAAAAATATATATTATTATCTTCTATTCCTTGTTCGAATATTTTAGAATGAAGATGAATATAATTTGATGACTTCAAAAACGAAATATTGAATCATTAATTTCCGTATCAATTACTAATACAGATAGAATATCAATAAGAAACCATCGAATATATTGGCTTGAGGGTGTGGGTGTAAAGATATTCTGTGCCTGCACTGACACTCACACCTAACAAATACAAAAATAAAGGTATTCTTTATGAAGATGATGATGGAGCTGTTGCATCAACAGCAGAAGCAGAATCAGCAAGGGCATCACCAGTAGCAAGACCATCACCAGCACCATCAGCAAGGCCACTAACGAGGGCCGTCAGTTGTTGTACGTGTACCGACGTCGGCGTGGTGGTGGCCAACACAGCTTCGAGAAGTGTAATCACGTTATCGAAAGTAGGTGATAAATTGATGGGGTATGGTGATGGCTGAGGTTGTTGTTGTTGTTGAAGTGGTGAAGGTGGCGACGGCGATGAAGGCCTCTATAAAAGAAAAGAAAATATGATAGATTATTAAACATTCATTTATCCATACTATGTATAGTCCTAACCTTCAACTCATCTGCATACCAACGACACATGATTAAGAAAATACCTCACAAAACTAGTTTCTATATATATATAATGGATAAAAAAAATGTTAGCAACAGAGTGAGATGACCTGATGAAAGAATTTTTTTTTCTACTGGTCAAACAGAACGCAAAGAACAATTAGAAAAAGAGAGAAAAGACCATTGATTCTCTTCTTATTTTGTTTCCCTCTCTTTCATTACCCAGTGATAGAATTTTTCTTTACTCTCATGAGTTGTAAGCGAAAAAAAAGCTTCATCTTTCTTTCTTTGTCCATGCGTTGGTAGACTGTGTACACAGATGGACTGTTCATCTATAACGTTTTTTATATTCACTTACATGGCTAGCAAGTCTTCTTCCGACAACAAGATTGTCGGTCATTCGTTGATTACTCATTATCTAGAAGCAGGAAAGACAGTATAGTTAAATAAATGAAATAAGTAAAAGAAAACAAGGGTGCAGGTGCGGGTGTGGGTGTGTAGATGTCGATTTGCTTGCTCTCCGAGTCTCACCCACATCCACTCACCACACCTACACCCACATCCTCTTCAATATTTGAGAGTCATTTAAAATACATTTTAAAACTTGAGTTTTTTGTTAAATTTGGCTACGTGGAATAGAAACTTCATAAAATTAATTCAGAATCATATCGTAATATACTTTTGACATGTTCATAAGACAATCAGTATTGTTTCGAATTTATCCTAATTAAAAGTCAGAGTTAACAACAATGAGGAAGATAAAGAAAAAAAGAACAAACGCAATCATACGAAAAGACCAGAATTAAACTTATTATGATTATCTTTTCACTTTCTTTCAGATCTCCAAGAGTTTTCATCAGTAGATGAAAAACGAAAAATTAATAAACAATATAACTTTCTCCACAAAAGAAGAAAGAAAAAACCATTGATAGTTATCATAAACAAATGAAAAATAAAACAAAGGAAATCATTTTGTTCCTCTTTTTCCATCACGTTGTAAAAACACGAGTTGAAACATTTTCAGCATATGATGAATGATTATAAAATGTTGAAGATAACTAATTGATTAATAAATTGTTGGTGAAGCAACAGTTGTTGAATATGTTACATGAAATATATGTGGAAAAGGACGACATTTTTTAGCTTCGACATTTATTTTTGTTTTGATTTTTAAAAGATTATTATGATCAGCTACAGTAGTTTTTATCATTTCAATTGACTGACTAACAACAAAAATTAAATTTGCTCAATCAATTTGAGATCTTGTATTAACAATATAAACAAGAAGAAAATTACCATATGGTCGAAATAATTCATGAATCTAAATTTTAAATAATTTATTAATAAATAAGAAGAAAAATTGTTCATTTTTTTTTGTTTTACTTATTTTTCTGTTACTTGAGTTGAAAGATATTCCAATAAACATTTCTTGATCATCCGTATAACCAGTGAAAAAATAACATTCTTTACTATATTGTCATAATATCAAGAATTGTTCCTGTTATTATTGATATTGGTGGACTAGTAGTTGAAATAATTCGAGATTTTTCTGTTTTATCAATTGCATCTCAAAATGATTTTGGTTTTGATGTTGACTTGTTATCTTCGTTTTTTGCTAGTTCAACAACTGGTGTTACTGATAGAGTTGTAGTTGAAAAAGAATTCATTTCAGTTTTAACCCACAATGCACATGTATCCGTATAAGTAGCAAGGGTTGCTGTTATACCAAGTAAATATAAGATTATATTCTATAATAATTTACGATTAACAACTAATTTTTTTCTTTTTTTTTATAGTTCTTCAAATTTATATTGAACATCGATTCGCAGATAATTGTCAATTTGATTGACATATATCATTTTATTTAGTTGTAACATATGCTATTGGAATTACTATTATACTATTAAGTATTATTCAAACTGTTCTAAAAGCTAAAGTTTCTATAAATCGTGTTAGACAAAAAATTAAATTAGCTTCTACTATTGGTCTATTGTGTATTATGTGTCTTTGAAGCAAACTTTTTTTCTTTCTCTTCATTTGATTTGTTGCTGGATGTTACCCATGTAGCCGGTTGTTGCATTATTATATAATTATTGCCTTTATTTTCCATTATAATGGCAATAATTACATGATAATGCAACAACCGAGTACATGGGTATCGAGTATTTCGTTAATTGGCATATTGTACAGTTTATTGTTGCAAATCAAAAAGATTATTGTCATCGAGTTCTTTATCATTTTTCATTGTGGGTTAATTTTAGCTACTTTCTTTTTCTAAATTGCAACATGTAGTCATTTATATTTGAAAGATACCAAAACATCACAATACACTACAGAATCTTGAAGAATTCGATTTTGATTTGAAATTGACCTCTTTTGTTCGTTTTGGATAAACAGTATAAATATTATTGAAATTTTATTTTCATTGAGAATCAATTGAAGAAACTGATGATAAAACTGAATAAATATTTTCTTTTTAGCTTAATCCTTTTAGACAGATTTTACGTTCAAATCGTTACTCTTTCGTTTGTTCTAAAACTATGAACGCAACTAAGTCTTGATTATATTCGAACAATATTTTCTTCTTTTTTTTTTTCGATGAGAAAATATTTTATACAGTTCAGCGAGTGTACCGATATAATTAAATATTTTGTTTAAATATATTTATCATGGGAATGATGAATATTAGTTTCAATCGACATTAAATACCTGTCAAATATCCTATGTTGATTTTCATACAGATTCAAAGATGAAATACGAATAATTGAAATGAATGGATGATTAAAAAAATCGATCCTAGAGATGTAAACATGATCAATAAATTTCATAGAAAACAAAATGTTATTGCTAGTTTTTCGTGCAGAATTGATATAAACATTTATATAGTTAATCTTTATTCATTTCTTTCTATTCATTTTTTTCTTCTTTTCTCTATCATTCTCGCCATTTGAATATATGAAATGTCTTTATCACCAACGCAAGATTTACTCGATCGAATCGATCGTTTACATTTAATGCTTGTCAGTGAATTACCCACTCTATCATTAACGAATTCACAACATCCAACATCAATTCTTCCTCGAATTACGATAAACTCTGTTGATCCTTTATCAATTACTAATATTGCAAATAGTGTACGACCTGCTACGTTTAAATCAGAAGCAATTTTAATCGATGAACTTCAACAATATATTCAAAAAATGGAACGAGAACGAGAAATACTTCTTCGATCTTATAGTATTATTCTTCAACTTTTAAAACATGATAATACCGATAATGAAACAAATTTAATTGGTTCTGATTATCCTGAACTTTTATATAATGATTAAATTTTAATTTCTATCACAAAAATAAATAACATTTCTATTTAAAATGTAGATTTTTCTAATAATGAACTCTCTTTTTTTTTTCTTTATAATTAACCAATGTAAAACACAATTAAAATCATTGAAAAAGTCTGCATATCAAGTATTTCTTCTTTATAGATTTATTCTACACTTAATCAATCGACTGCAATAGGATAGTTTGTTTTATTTGTATGAATAAGTAGTATAATCAACTCCTGTTTAAGATATCCATAATGACTACACATGCGACTACTAGGAAGGTATTCAAAAAAAGTGGAAAAAAACGAAAGATACAATACATATATTCCCATGTCATTCAAACTACTCGGAAACCGACGATTAACCGCGGTTCACCAGCTGAATTTTTTTTCGTATCACAATGGATCAATTTTTCTTTACTCTTACAAAATTGACAAATTTTGACCGAAATCATGCCGTTTCTATATTGTCGATGCGCTGAAGCCGATTATACTAGCCACATCGCTAATATTCCCATAGTTTTCCAGTTTGAGTTTTTATTAAATATGACACCATAAAAATAGTCATCCGTTACACGACTTGATCAATAGGAAAATATGTGGTGCCACTTGATAGAATTTACTGTTGCATGATTAAGTCGATTTTTTTAAAGTTGGGATCAACTTTTTCAAGACTAAAAATATTAATTTAGTAATGAGATAATAAAAAAAAATGAGAAACGAAGGAAAACCTAGTCTAACCGTCGATTTTGATAAAAAATCGACGACGTGGGTTGCCACCACAGAAGTGCACTTGTCACCGAGATGTAAGTAAACATAAATATGTATGATCTTGATGGTGCATAGATGAAAAAACAACGAAAGAAAAAAAAATTATAAAATACACAATACAAAAGAGTTTATTATGGTTTTCTTTTTGTATGAGCGACACAAGGATTGATCACTGTACAAAATCAGAATATTTTTAGACACTGGTCTTTTAGTTTATATTCATAAGTAGACTTTTTCTGAGTACTGTAAGACGATGACAACTACTACTGAACAAACAGTTATTAATATGGAACAAAAACCGGCAGTAGCACATACTCTTGTTATTAATGAACCAATAAATTCACAACAGGTATCACTAGAAACAGTTATTGCCAATGAGCCGAAAAATTTATTAGCAACATCAGTAGAAAAAGTTGCTGTAACGGATGTAACAACTGCAAAGCCAGTAGAAGCAGATAATCTTATTGTCGACGATCCAAAAAATGTGCAAACAACAGAATCAGATAAATTACCGTCCAGTGGTGCTAGTAAAAAGGCATTGAATAAAAAACTTTTTGGATCAGGTATATCACTTGCTACTGTGGTTCTAGTCATTATTCCACGTAAGTCATATGATTTTCTGTGATTATTATTCTCATAATATTTTACAAAAAAGAAATTGGATTCTATATTTTAATATTTTTAAATTAAGAAGACTTTTTTCTATACTTATCATTGATTTTCAAAACATTAGACGTAAAAAAATAGAAAAATTTCTGATTTTGATATGTACTTGTATTTGATAGTTTTACAATTAATTGTTGGTTGACGTTATGCAGACAACTGCCCTGCTAATTGGCGTATACCGCATTATTTAGTTGTATCAGGTGTTATCGGACTTACTCTTATTATATTAGATATTATTTTTGATCTTTTGGTATCGTATGCTAAATCGAAGTTAGATGATACTACTCTTCGAGCTTCTCATTGTGGAGCTTGTTGTGGCCTTTGAATAGTTATTATCTGTCTGATCCTATTTCTCGTTGGTTGGTTTATTGCTGGATGTATTTGGGTATTTCGAGTATGGAGTAAAATTCAGTACAACGATCCACATGGATTTGATTATTGTCATCCGATATTATATCGTTTTGCATTTTGGCTACTTCTTCTATCAATTATATATATATATTAGTCTCCTGTTGTTATACATGTGCCCGAACACCTAAAGAAATAATGAATAAGAAAAAAGATCCTGCTATACTTGTATCAATAGTGGAAGCATAATTTTAAGACTTTTTAAAATCTCATTAAAACGTTTGATTTTGTTCTTTTATTATAAATAATTTCTCGTTTTTCATAGACTCAATCATTTACATTCTCTCACTATATCAGTAAGAGAAAACATGATAGAAAAAAAAAAAAAACAAGAATATACATGAAAAATTTATGTACACAATCAAAAGCAAAAAGTAAAAACATTCTATATAATTTGTTTTGTATATTTCATTGAAATATCTTTATATAAAAGATAATTAACCAACTTATGTGATATAGGTAAGTTTAAAATATCTTGTCGTTTATGTCCACAATTGGTATTTATTGTTAGTCGACACAAATATTTTAATGATAATGGTTGACTTGTGAGTAATGTTGTAACTGTTGAAAAAAGACGAACATCACCATTACGATTACTAACAGCCATAGTTTGACTGTCAGATGTTATTGCAACATAAAGAACATTGTTTTCTGTTTGTTCAAATATCGTATTTGATGAATGATTTGATACTAAAGGAAACCAGCGTACTTTACTAAAAAAAAAAGACGAAAATTATTTTATCGTACATATTTATCTCAAAAATTCTTACTTATCATCACAAGCAGTAACTAAAAACTGATTAGATTTTGTAACAGCAACAGATCGAACAAATGCCCCATTATCACCGCCAGCATAAATTTTTAATGGTCTTGGAATTTGATGTGCAAATGCTTTTATAATTTCACCAGTTATTGTTGACCACATTAAAACACGCGTATCATAAGAAGCAGTTACTAAAAAGGCACTAAAAATCAAAGGAAAAAAAATAAGAAGAAATATATTAAATAGATATTAATATTTAATTTACCTATCCGATGAAAATGCACAATCAACAACATTATGTAAATGTCCATCTAATTTAAATAATTCTGTCCATGTTATTGTATCAAATAATACAACAAATTCATATGGACCTACTGCACATAAAAGTGATTCATCTGGTGACCATTTTACTATATTGATCACATGAGTCCATTCATTTAATGTTTTATACATATTACCTAAGATTAGAAAAGAAAATGTAGATATAAACAGATGTCACTATTAAAATAATTTTAAATACCAGGTAAAAAGAATACCGGTTATTTACCAAAATAAATAAATAAATAAAACAACAAAAAAAAGAATAATATAGTTTAGAAATCAAACATATCCAAGATCTTTTTAAGGTGAGATTAAAGTTTTATTTTAATTGAAGAATAATTAGTACGAATTAACGATTATACAGAATATGAATGATATGAACAAATTATAATCGAAATTTTATTCCTATAGATATTGTTCATTGTAGACTATTTAATTTGCTTTAAAAAACAAAGTAAAAATTGACGAATGCGTTTTTTTCCCGAATGAAATAACAATTCTTTTGAATTTCGATACCATAAATTGTACTAATAGATTTTAAATTCTTAGTTCGAAATAAATAAAAAAAAAAGTAAATATAAGATTTTTTTAAAGGTAATTCATCTCGATAAAATTGAAATACTATTTAAAAAAAGCTCCACATTTTGTATTGATAATAAACTTGAATAAAAAAAAACAAAATTTTTAGTAAATAAAAAAAATAAATATTCTATTCGAAGACTTTTCAATAGAATTTCTTGTGAAATTAATTCTGACTTCAATCGATCGAAAAATAAAATGAAATCGAATAAAAATCACCATTCTTCATTTAATATTTATTATATAAGGTTTTTTTTTCTTACCATCATCAAGTAAATCCCATAATTTAATAGTTGTATCATGTGAACATGATGCTAATTGCATATTACATGATGTAAAATCTAATCCACATACAGCTAATTGATGATCTTCAAGTATTAATGTTAATTCTCCAGTATCAACATTCCAAATATTTATTTTTCCATCAGCAAGACCCGTAGCAAGAAATAGATGTTTTGTAAAATCATGTCGACGATTGACAACTGATAAACTTAAACGACGTTGATCAAGTGATGCACGTCGTGTTGTTATTGGTATAGATAAATCATTTTTATTAAGTAAAATTGGTTTCGTTATAGAATTTAATTCTGATACTCCTTTACCAAATGCTAATGACCATATTGCTGATGTACAAATAAATTTATTGTGTAAATATAAATTATCATCAGTAATAGTTTTTGAATGCCAATTTGAACAATAAAAGACAAGAACACAATATTGATCATCAATATCTTGTTTTGATATAGCCAAATATTTCGAACATGGTGAAAATGCTATTCTCGATACATTATTTGGTAAAAAAATAGGTGAATTACAATAATCTTGTAATAATTGATTGACAGGTAATAAAGTAGGTTGCACTATTAAATAGAATTATAGTTGAAAAATATTAATTTAATATATTAAATCATACCTATTAAGGAGTTAAACATAGATTTAGAACAAAGGGCAAAGTTCTTCAATGAAAAAAGATGCACTAATAAAAATATCTATAATAAAAAAAATACAAACTCGTAGAACACGAAACAAGTGACACCTTTCGAAGACGAAAAATATTGTCTATTGCTTAAATTTTTTTTTCTTTTATCGTCGTAATATTATAGTTTACAACTAGTGCATGTTTATTTTTAGATAGCATATCATTTCACATCTATTTATTATGCAACGATTATTTGCATTTCTTGTCGTCGTTTTCATTACTAAAAGTAATGATGTTTCGGGTGATTTTCGTCCTCCAGCTGTACCATTAATCGTATTTAGTCCTCATATATCAGGTGAGTCATATTTAGACGTTATTCAAGGTAAAAAAAACAAAAAAGAAACGCATATCGTGACACACCTCTCACAATAAACTATTGACTTCACATTTTTATAAGCGAATCGTTTCCCATAGGTGAATTGTCGTTTTTTTTTTTCATCTTTATTATCTGAAACAATCATAAAAAACCCTTGCCCGATTAATATACTGAGTCAAGTGCAATTTATATAAAAGATAGTTCTATGACTGTTAGATAAGATTGACTGTCTATCGATTCTTTTTGAAGTATTATGTGGGTCAGGATTACAGTTTTATCACTCATAAAAATTAAAGTGCAACAAAAGAGAAAGAATATACGAAAAATATTTAGCTAAATAGATGTCGCAAGAATTCATAATAACTTTACTCGTTTTGATATACTGTATAATATAAACACAAAAATTTATAATAATAAAAGAATAGTATACTTGTTGAAAAGCAAATAATAAATAATTTTTACAATACTAACAAATTTCTTCACATACTTAAATACAATAATCTGACAAGGAGATATTAATAGCTTTCGAATTTATATTCTACATTAGAGATGAGGATCGGTTCGAATTTTCATTTGTTGAAACTGCGTCGAAGAAATTTCAAACCGAACTGATCCTATCTCTATTATGAATAAAAGTAAAGTTCGATGAGATAAGAGAATCCTTTGATAAATATGGTGCTGCGCAAAAGTAGCAGTTCTCTCATGAAGTGCTACTGATCTTTATGATGTTGAATTGATATTTTGGATGCATGAGTATGAAGCACCAACTTGCCTTCTGTCAGTTCCACATGTACTGGATTAATGATTCACATAGGTTCTTTCCCCAATGAAAAATATATTCAGCGAAAATATGTTTCTATATTTGTCCTAACATGGTTAAGATAATGTGATCACGTGAGTAAGAGGATATCTGAATCATAACTCTAAAAGTAATATTGTGAAGAAAGAATAATAGCACTTCATTGGAGGCAACTACTTTTATCCAAGACTGTATCTGTTTGTTTGTTTTTGTTTTTGAAAAAACGAATATGTGTAAAAGGAAAATTTCAAGTCATTTTGATGATAATTAAATCTATCTATCATCAATATCTTTTATTTCAACTTTTCAAAAAATATCTTGTTATAGATAAAAATGAAATCAAACTGTGATCAATATTCTCTCATGAATAGTCATGTGAAGAAAAACTAAGCTTCATTTAATCAAGAGAAACAATCTTTTTATTATGTAACAGATGCGCATAAAATTTCAATGTTTTAGAATAATATTTTATTAAATATCTTTTTTTTTTTTTTATAAACAGTTTGGTCTTGTTCGGACAATCTTACCGATTCTGATACTGTTCATTGGAGTGGATCACCTCTTGCATTTTATGGTTTAATTGATATTGATAATTCTCAAACATATCGGTTTCTTGGTACTCAACCATCAAATATTCCACCTTTAATACAAAATAATGTTGTTGTACAACCATGGCGTACAATTTATAAATTTTCTACACCAACAAATACAATTGAACTTATCGTATCATTTAGTCAACCAACATCAATTGAAGATCCTTATACTTATATAACATTTGATGTTCGTACACTTGATCAAAAAACTCATAATGTTCGAATTTATTTTGAAGAAAGTTCAAGATTAAGTATTAATGATAAAAATGAAAAAATTTCTTGGAATCGAATCGATGGTGATATAACTATATTAACTATGAATAGTTATAATCAAATTCCATTTGGTATACGTGGTGATGCAACAAGAAATAATTGGGGTTATGCTCATTTAATAAGTTCAAATAAAAATACAACAAATGGTTATCAAGGTTTTGGTGATAATCTTCGTCAAGCATTTGTTAATCATCAAATAATGCCAAATGATGATACACGAAAACCACGTCATGCTGATGATCAATCACCTTCATCAGTATTTATAATTAATTTAAATCAAGTTACATCAACAACAATTTCATCATATTTAATATTTCTTTATGATGATCTTTATTCAATGTTATATTTTGAAGATTGGCAAATACCATGTTGGCGTATTGAACTTAATAATAATGTAACATTACTTATAAATGAAGCTGTTTCATATTATCAATCAAATATGGCTGATATTACAGATTCAAATGAATTATTAATAACATTATTAACAAATACAGGTGGTACACAATATTCATTACTTGCTTCACTTGTAACACGACAAATAACAGGTGCATTAACACGTACATGGTCAAATAAATATAATCGTCCACAATTATATATGAAGGAAATTTCATCTGCTGGTGATATTAGTACAGTCGATGTTATTTTTCCTTCATCACCATTTTTTCTTTGGTTACATCCAGAAATCTTACGTGATATGCTTATACCAGTACTTGCTTATGCTAATAATGAAACAACTATTGATTATAATCTATCATGGGCACCTCATCATTTGTCAGTAAAATTTAACTTTTCGTTTTTTTTTTTTAATAGAAAAAATTTATCTTTTCAGAGGAACATGGCCAGTTTGTGATATTTTACCTGATGAACAAGAACAAATGCCTATGGAAGAATCAGCAAATATGTTATTAATGCTTGCTGGTATTGTACAAAGACTTGCAAAGACTGATTTTCTTCAACCTTATTGGAATGTTATGGAAATTTGGGCACAATATCTTAATAGTACATTACCAGATCCAGGAAATCAACTTTGTACAGATGATTTTGTATGTAATTTTTGTTTAATTTTTACAAACAAAAAAGAAAGCAAATTAGATTATTCTTTTGATTTTTAGGAAGGACCATCACCACATAATTGTAATTTAGCATTGAAAGGTATTTTAGGTTTAGGTGCTTATGCAATTCTTTTGAATTCTACTGGTCAAACACAACGTGCTACGATATATATGAATCAGGCACAAGAACATGGTATGAAATTTTAAAAAGTCTAATTTTCTTTGCTATTATTTTTCTTTCTTTGTTTACAAAAAAAAAGCAAATTATTGGATGCAAGCTGCACGTGATGATGAAAATTATCGTCTTCAATATGATCTACCAAATACTTGGTCACAAAAATATAATCTTATCTATCAATCAATTTTATCATTAAATTTATTTCCATCTGATGTTGCTAAACTTGAATCAAATTATTATGCAACAAAAATGCTTGATTTTGGTATTCCACTTGATTCTCGTTCGAAATTAACGAAGACTGATTGGACATCATGGATAGCTGCATTTAGTAATGATCAACAACAAGAAAATGAAATTTTTAGTAAAATATATAAATTTGCTAATGAATCACCAGATCGTATACCATTTAGTGATTTTTATAATGCATCTAATGGTCATGTATTAGGTTTTCGTGCACGACCAGTTATGGGTGGATTATTTATTCGAGCATTATTAGAAAGTCCACTTATAGAAAATATTTATATTCAACCGACAAAACCTTCACAACGTCGTGGACGAGTAAACAAATGTGAACTATTATAATTATATATCAATTGCATTTATTGACAAATGATTCATTTATTTCTTTTGATTAAATTAAAAGGACAAATTTTACTTTTATTAGATTATTCTCAAGTAATTTTTTTGTGTGATATATTGTATCGAATTTATATTGGTTCAAATGTTTTTTTTCCACGTAGTATACTAAAGAAATATTGAAATAAAATTAACATGTGTGTATTCCTAAGAACCAGATTGATAAACCATCCGTTTCAGTCCAATAAAAGCATTAGTATAATGGGGCAAAATTCCTTTTTTTTTCATTTATGGAATTTTTCTTTTTTTACTTATCAATGTAGAGAATGTCATATACACTCGATCTCTGAAATAGAAGTGAAACTTGTAATTTCATATTTTATAAAGTAGAAAGTTTCCAAAAGAAAAAAGATAATTCTAATAAAGAAAAAGTCAAATACAAATTGAATGATAATCATTATCACTAGAATGTTCACGTACTTCATTTTTTTCCATTCATTTGAAAGAAATAATAGTAGGAAATTTATGTAAATATTCAGTTTTTGTTTTTATTTACACATTGATAAGTTTGATATTGGATTCAACTAGATTAAATACATAATTCTATTCTTGTATATGATTCAGACTTGCAATATTATGATCGATTAGTAATTGAAGATGATATAGTCGAGTAAGAATCTTCACCGAGTAAAATACTCATATGTTTCACACACAATACACATGATGCATTTATATGGTGTCTTCAATATTCAAATTGATCGTTTAATCGAATATATTGGTCATCTAAGCAAATTCGAACAAAATGAAGTTAATATTGTTCTATTTCATCAATAAGTCTTTCGATTATAAGGTTTCTTCATTATAGATAATCAGGCATGGAAATACAGTGTAGCATTGGTGGTCCATCCACAGGAGGAAGGTATCAAGGTTGTGACATCTCTTATCCATAATCATTAGAAAATTGTATTATCTTTATCAGTTAAAAGGGTGAGAAACGAACATATAGTAGAGGTTTGTTAAGTTTTTTCCAAAAATACAGAATAAAATGAAGTTTGGTTCGAACAAGCTATAAAATACAATATAAATTTTCTTTCACTTTGTGAATGACCGTATAAACATAGTCTACCTTAAAAAGATCCGTAATCTTCGACTCTAGCACTATGCTACAAGGTCTATTACATCTAAAGATCTTTATTTTTGGTCATTCATGACCAACATAACTGCCTTCGACATAAATACAAAAAAAGTGCATTCTACGACGCTTTTATTCTTTGAAAAAACATGATAAAAGATAGAAGAATTTTTGATCAGCTCGCAAAATGTTTTTACTTAGCGAAACAGGATTAGTTATACATGCTTTGATTTCTAAGAATCATGACATTGGTGAATCATCATTAGTGTCAATGCTTTCGGAGTTAGTAATACTGAGAAACATTTTTGAATTCAATATAATGGTAGTTTTCCTCCTCAAAAGACTGGACAGTAAACTTCAGTTTTTTATCATGCTATTCGATGTTTATAAAATAATTCTGATCAACACGGAACATTTCAATGCAAGCTGCTTCTATTTTCTCACTGTTTTTTGATCGTTATATCTCCATGTGCATCTCTGTTCGATTTTAAAATGTATTTCTTCTATACGAAAACTATTAATTGAGTTGTATTGTATGTGCAGAAAAGTACACGGATTGAATTCTTTATCTTTGCTTTACGCTAGATTTTCATGATAGTCTATTGCTCTGTACATTCCATTATTGTCAATAAGAATCAGTCGAATAGAATTGAAGTAAACAAGAACTCGACTTATAATATTTACAGATATATTGGCGTTGAATCTGAGAACTGCCGAAGCTAATCTGAAATTCACACATTGGATACATCTAATGTTAGATCGAGAAAGAAGTTTTCATCAAAAACCTCCTTTAGTTTCTAGATAGATGTTGAATTTGAATTCTTGCTGGTGAACTGTGTTGAAACATTGTAATTTCAATTATTACAATCATCGATGAAGAAATTAAAGTTGGATGCGTGAAGATATGAATAAGTTTCTACAGAAGGACAGCTTTGATAGAAAATTATCCATAAGTGTTTGAGTTCGAACTTAGTTCGTTCATTGATGATTTGTTTCAACACAGTTCGTTAACAATAATTCGAATCCAACATCTATATAGAGATTACTGATGGTTTTAACGAAAACATCTTCCCTGGTCTGACATTGGACGTAATCTCTGTTTGAAAGCTAACATATATAAATATAATACAAGTATACTAAATATTCCATTAAAAAAATAGAAACATGTTGTGACAACTTACGACACCTTTTGATCATGTCTTTTTCTTTATATTGTGATGGATATAATGCGGATAGATGAATTTAACTTTTTTTGCTATTAATTTAGACTCCTTTCAAACGATTCTCAAGATAACATATCAGCATATTCCTATCTATCTTTTGGTTTATAAAGAAAGCCAAAGGTTTTGATGATAACTAGCTATTAAGTTTTTAGTTTCGTATATTCTCATGGTAAAATATATATATACCTTTTGAATGAAATTCTTAATTTTTGTTTTTTTAAAACAAAAAAAAACAATTCAATTTTATTATTGATTGTGTACGAAAATTCTCAAAAATCTAATCGTTCATATGTATCCATCATCTTTGATAGACTAAAGAAAAAAAAATGCTTGTTTCATCATTATATTCTTTCTAGATTGACAATGGTCGAATCAGCTAAATCTGGTGATAAAAAAACGAATACATCATTTTATGGTATTGTATTTTGTACTCTTGTGATCATTCTTGCAAGTATTTTAATTCAAACACGTAATTCACCACCTGTAAACGAATATCTTCCTAAAACAATATCATCAGCAAAACCATATGAAACATTTGAAGAATTTTATCCACATTATCTTCGTGAACATAGTCAAAAAACGACTCGACAATGGCATTATGTTGGTACAACTCTTGTTATTATCAGTGTTTTAATAAATCCTATTCTATTAATTCCAATATCAGCTGGAGGTTTAGCTGCTTATTCTGTAGTACCATTCTTTCGTCACATATCAACTGGTTTATATGAAATGGGATTGTTCATGATAATTTATCTTATTGGCAGTAAATTATTAACGCGTTCGTTTAAAAAAGCATTTCTACCACTGCTATTAGGATACGGTTTTGCATGGATTGGCCATTTCTTTTATGAGCATAATAAGCCTGCAACATTTATTTATCCATCTTATAGTCTTATGAGTGATTTTCGAATGATATATGATGCGGTAAAAGGACAATTTTTTTAAGAATTCATTTTTCTACTAAATAAAAATCTATTGGTGCTAAATTTGTATTTGTTCTTTTGTTTAATAATAATAAGGATGTGGGTGGGAATGATTCAACTACTCACACCCTAATTTGACTAATCAGTCTTCTTGTTGAAACCAATAATAATTAATTCAAAAATTGTCGTCATTGATAAATGTGAACCAGAAAAAATGAACCTTGTCTAATAGATTTTGTTGCTTTGCATTTTTTACAACGAAAGACATATCCTGAAAATAAATTATTAAATAAGAAGCGCGATTATTTTAAGTAAACATACCATCGATTTCTCTTTTACTTATGCCCATGTACCGTTCGTTACAACCTTTAGGACAGGACTCATCATCATTGGGCTTGGTTGATAAGAGTTACAGGAGACGCAATAATTTGAATAGTACTTTCTGTTGTTGATGTTAACGCATGCAATTTTCTGGTGTTTATGTTGTCGATATCTTCGATATTTATGTTAATATCCATTATTAATACGACTTTATAGTAAATTAAAATTGAGAAATTTATGATAGAAGGGCAGTGAAAACATCAGCTTTATATATGAATATTTTTTATTTCATGCAAATTTAATTTCTTTTGAAAACTCCACTTATTACTTTATTATTGATAGAAATTATTATTTATGTGTTATCAATATGCGACTCTTTTTTTTTTATTCATCTTCCTCCTATTACATCAAGGAGTTATACTATTTTATTAAAAACTTCATCTTAATTAATAGAGCGATATGTCTTTCATAAAACATCTATAAACAGTGTTCTCATAGGACATCTATATGTCTTATTCTCTTTCTTTTATTTACTGGTTAGACACCGACCAGTCGATTTTTTCTCGTTCTGTACATATATATTATTGATGATGTGACTAAACCGCAGTAATACCAAAGAATATTTTCTAATTTGCAGATACAAAGAAAAAAAAACGAAATGAATTTATCAACTAATGATCTATCATTTTTAAGCGATCGGTGAGAGAGAGAGAGAAAAAGGGAGATTTATTTCTGTAATATTCTTTTTTATTATTATTATCAACTATAGTTCTCGACAACGATCAATGATATCAGCTGGTTTTCAATTATCGTCATCATCAGTTAATTCACCATTTGAACAATATTCATCAAAATTACCAGCATCGGTTCGTGGAGCACTCAATCATACAGCAGGTTGTATATAAATGTTGGAATCAATGTTGTTAAACAGACAAAATAAGCTCATATTACTCTCGATAGATTGTAGAAATAATTCTTTTTGTCTAATTACAATATTTTAAATCCAAATACTGCTACTATATGATATTCATTTTGTATTTCGCATAGTGTTTGTTTAATGGAAAAAATTGTACACGAAAGGTTTCATAGGCTCAGAAACTGAATTATAGATCGCAAGAGTTCTAGTATGTCTGTAGAGTGTCCGGAAAGTTACCCACTAAAAAGAAAGCTATACATCTTCACTGCGGTTAAACGAAATCAAGTGGCTTTTCTTATTGGTCATAGATGAGACTTGCAAGTTTTTATTCATCAAGTTTAAGTTTATGAATACTCTTGAAGTCTATAACTTTTGGATCCAATAGATAAAAAATTCCTTTTTTCGTCATTCAGGTGTCCTTCTCTTACTTTATAAATATTTACATAAGGCTTTTTGAAAAATGAGAAACATTAGTCTCGAATTTGATGACTACTGGAACTCTAAAATCATGACAATTTTATCAGATGACTTCTTATCAAACTTTTTTCATAAGCAAGGAATGAATTGCTTTGAAGAAACGTATCAATTACTTTAGATTTTCCAAATGTGCCATGCAAATATTTGTAAATTAAGAGAAGGACACGTGAATGGTGAAAAGTCCAGAGTAACGAAAAAACAAACCGTTTGTTTTAATGAATTGTATTCGAAAGTTATAGTTTTTTGGAAATATTTATAAACTAAATCTTTCTGAATAAGAACTTGCAAGTCTCCTCTATCTCCATAAGAAAAAATCACTTGATTTGGTTTAACTGCAGTAGCAAATGTATAGCTTTCTTTTTGGTAGGTGCATTTCTGTATATCCTGTATATAAATTGTTATCAGCCAATTTGCTTATTAAATCTCGCGAAAAAATCTTGTATTGGTTGACCATATTTAAAATTAACAAAGTGTAAATTTTGAATTAAAGTTTTGATGAGTATAAAGTGAATATCACAAAAAAAAAACAGTGACAATTCATAAGCTGTCATTTTCATCAATGAAAAGATTGCCGATAAGAAGTAGTTTCATATAAATTTGATTGTTTATTAATATAAAGAATAGATCTGTGATTTCGTTTGATTTATTTTTTTTTATGCTAGAAAATAAAAATCTAATGAGGAAAAATATCCAAATGTCGAACACTGTTCGATTTTATTTTATAGTTATGAGGAGGTTCTTGTAAGACTAAGAAGAGCTTAAAATGATTCGGACTCATAGCCTACTGACAAAGAGTAACAGCCGTTTTAATACAATTTTTATGAAAAAATAAGATTTTTCAAACGGTCATTACCCTTCATCAGATCCGTTTCAAGCTCTTTTTAGCCTTATAAAGGTCTAATCATAGCCATCATATGAAATCGAACGATATTCGACAGTTGTATATGTTGAGATGTAAGTTACTAGCTCATTCTATTCTCGAAATATTGACATTACACATTTACTAATCTATATAATTAATTAATCAAATAATTTTAATTAATTTCATAGATATTTCATTATTAAGTGCTCGATTTTCACGTAATGGTTATTGTTGGCTTGTCTCAGGTCAAACAGCTTATGTTTGGCTTATTTCTGGTTCAAATCGTATAACTGTAAATGAATGATTTTATTATTTCAATTTCTATTATAATTTAATTTCTTAGGATGCTATTATTCATCAAGAATTAAAATTACCTGAATGTGCTCTTGGACAACAAGCAAATTTAATAGAATTATTTTCAATAAATGCTGATGATGATGATTATTGTTCATGTTTAGCTTTAACATGTGATGGTTATGCGCGTTATTGGCGAACTATTGTAAGACCAAATGATTATTATGATGTTAAACTTGAATTTGATCAAATAGAACTTTTATGTCATTTTAAAGTAATAATTCAAAAAAAAAAAATAATAATTTTCTTTTTACAACATATTGGTTTTTTTTGTTTTTGTTTCAGGATGATATTTGTATTTGTGGTTCTTATTCAGGAAGATTATATACAATTCCATGTAATGCATTATGTAATAAGGTAAAATATATAATATATAAAAGAATTTTATTTTTATAATAATATATTAAATAGGCTTATATTCGTCCATCATCATCATCATTACTTTCATCGATTGGTTTTGGTTTAAAATCTATGTTATTTGGTACAAGTCGTCAAATGAAAGATAATGAAATTCTTCGTTGTCTTCATTCATTAAAAACTGATACATCAACACAAACAACAATAACAATGAATGTTGATTTAATATCATTAACAGATCAACATTTATATTTTTGGTATTTAGCAGAAAATGATATTCAAGTAAAATTTTTTTTTTTTGGATTGATTGATATATAAAAGTTAATTTTTTTCGTTTATAGCTTGTACATTCAATTGATCTTCAAGAAATATTTGTTCATGAAGCAAAGAAAGATCAAGTTTGTAATTGATTTAATTTATTGAATAATAATCAAAAATTGTCTTTAATTTAGAAATCAAATGAAAATCATCGAGATGTTTCATGTATTTCATTAAGTGTAACACAGTATGTTATATAGTTTTTATTTAAAGAATTAATGATAAAGAAAAAAGAAATTTTTTTTTTCTTTTTTGTAGAGAAACAATTTATATTCTTGCTGTTCATCATAGTACACAAGATTATCGTTTAATGTTAGGTAAAATTAATAAGAGAAAAATTTTTTTTTGAGAGTTTTTGCTATTTTTTTGTTCGTTTTAATAATAGGTATATTTTCGTTAAATCATTCGGGTGTTCAACTTGTTTCATTTATTTTTCTTACTAATCATCTTAATATTCGTGTAAGTTTTCATAATTTAAATATTTTAAATTAGAAAGAAATTTTTGAGAATTAGATTCAAGTTTGATTTTGAAAATAATTATTCGTTCTTTAATTCATGATGGATAAGTTTCATATTTTAATTTAAAATTTTTGCGAATATTTCACAGTAAATCTACTAGAGATCCATTTTGAAAAGTGATCTTTAAAATATTTGATTAAACATCTTTACATAGATATTTATCATCTAATGCAATCACACACTGGGTAAAACCAACAGGTCATTGTGTAGTGTGATTCTGCTCTATGTTACTAATTCTTTGACTACAAGTGAGTGGAACTAGGTTTTTTTTAGCGCGGATCTCTAGCAATGTCCAAGACTGAGAAATAGAAACTCTCAATCGAGCTATGATAATTTCTCGGAGTAACGAAAATTGATTATTAGTTTCTTGATACATTCATATTCACAAATTTCTTAACGGATATGAATGTGAGAACAAAAAAATATCATGAATATTGTATTTTCTTGGTTTAAACAATCATAAAAGGTTTGATCGTGATTCCGGTGAGACTGGAACCATCTTGACCATATGTAAATTTGATAGTTGCACAATGGGTTATCCTATTGTCAGTTCTCAACGAATCCATATATCACTGAGTATGAAATATCTCAGGGAAAAAAAATTGTTATTATTAATATGTTTTATTGTTGATAACTATTTATATAACTCTAAATATCGTTTCAATTTAAAACATAAAAACAGACTTTTTTCAGTTAATTATACTTGTTCATTTTATTTTCAGTTGGATGAAATTATTGTTAAACCATATGTACGAATATTTGCTGTACCAAATCAACCAGCAATATTAGTTCATACAAAAAAAGATGCTTTTATTTATACAGGTAAGAATATTTAATTGATATTTTTTATTTTTATTTTAATATTCAATTTTTTTTTGTTTTGAATTAATAGGTCCTGATTATTCAGTACTACTTCGTGCTAATTTTTCAAATTTAAATGAAACAGTATTAGGAAGTGGTTTATGTGCACAACGTTTACTAATATTTTGTCATGTACAAGGCTTAATAACACCTCGAGCTCAAGATTTAATGACAGCGTAAAAAAAAAAAAGAAAAATTTTATATTGATTAAAGTATATAATTTTGTAGTTTACTTGCAAAAACAACAGACAATGATCCATATCAACCAATGATTAATTCATTTCATGCATTTCTTATTCGAAATGATCCAGTAAAGATTTATTTGATTGTATTAAATAGGAAAATAAAAATTTTTATTTTTAAGGGTGGTGCTGTTGAATTATTTCGACGTTTTATAAATACAATTGATACAAGTCAATTAGATGATATTATTGTACACTTTGGAATGTTTATTATTGATGATCCATCTTTACAAGGTTAGAAATAATTTTATATTTTAATCTAATTTTCTTTTTTTTTTTTTTTGGTGTTCATTTTTTGATTTAGAAACAAATGATTTAACAAGACAATTAGCAAAAAAAAATGATATTTATAATTATTATTTTTCATTTCTTAAATTAATTAATGTATGGAATAAAGTAAGAAGAAATTATAATGAAATTTTTAATTTATTGTTTAAATGATATTGTAACATAGAATGTTTTATGTTTCAAAAATATAGATTTCTGTTGTGAAGATTATTTTGATTTTATACTAAGATGTGTTCTCATATTAAAAATATATACACACAGTTTGAAAGAAAGAAAGAAAGAAAATGAATGTTAGTTTTGTATAATAAATGATTTTATTCAACGATTTGAATCAGATAATTATTTACGCTCTCGATTAGTTTTTATATGTAAAATGATGCGTTTTAGGTAGTAGGAAAAACACTTGTTTTCATCAGATGTCATTAAGACCGATAAACACATTAGAAATTTACAGTGACGGCGAATTTTTTTCCACTATTCAGATCCTTTTATGCTCCGAGAAACTAGCAGTGCTCATACATCGGCCATTACCATGAGTTTTTCATGTGCCCACCCACCGACTTTACCATTTCATCCCTAAAAGTGAGATTAATCTTTTGATGATTAGATATTTATGTTGAAAATAATGTGATATTTCAACAAAGCAAATTCTATATAAACAAAAAGTGCGCATAATTGCTTGTTTTACATTAAAATCATATCAAATTTTATGACACTTGTAAAGATAAAGACTTCATAAATTCTTCTGATCAATATTATATAATTTATATATTTTGTTATATATACATAAATCTATTTAGCTTCATGTTGCACATTTTAATAATGGAATTTATCATACAAAACAAATTTTACAACAATTTGGTGAGAAATTACAATGTGCTAAAGCTTTTGCTCAAACAAGCCAGTTTGTTATTCAAATCTTTTATATTCATTCTTTTATCTATAGTTCTATTTTAGACAATCACTTTATTTACAAGCAGCATTTCGTTCAACATCTCGATATAATCAAGTAAATATATTCAAAAACATAAATAAAATACTTTTAAAAATAATAAATCTTTAGATTTCTCATATATCTGAAGTAATAACAACAATTGTTCTTGGTGTTATTGAAGCAAGTCGTACAATTGAAATTCAATCTTATGAAGAAGCAACACGTTTATTATTAATTGCATTTGATAGTATACAAAAATATCGTCAAGAACATGAACAAGAATCAGCTATATCATCAAATCCAATTGATGATGAAGATTTTTCACAATCAATGATTTGTCAACCATGGATTTTATATGAACACAATCTTAATGATTTATATATGCTTCATGTAAATAATAGTTTTACTTTTTTGTGAAATGTAATGGTTATGTCGCGTTAAAGATAAACATGCGGACGCTATCAGTTCTCTCATAATCAAGAACATTGTTAAGAGACTCTCTACCATTTCTGAAGTTTTTGAAGGACGGCTCATGAAAAGAAAAAGATTAAAATTTTTCGAGTAGATAAAAGATACCTGGGTCGCAAGAGCTAAAAATGACTCCGCTCCTTATCATCTACCTTTATTAACCGCAATACATTTCATAGAGGTAAAAGTTTCTTTTTTTACAGATAGTAGACACTGTTTGAACTGTCTATTTTTGGTGGTTTCCTTTTTATTCTTTATCAAAATAAAAACATCAAAATACTTCAAGTACTCTAAACAAATGCACGTGTTATCGACTAGATCATTTCTGACAACCCTGGCAAAAACTATCGATACATCATATTTTCAAATAAAATAAACATTAAGTATCTTAAAATCTTTCTGGTGTTAGTAGAAAAATGTTTCTATATAATTGAATATATCGTGCTTGAAAAAAGGAAGGCGATTTTCCAATTGTTTTTAAATGTTTCATCGCTGTACAGTTTTTGACCTTTAAAATTGTATATTAATTCTTGAAATATGTCCAGTAGATAAAGAACACTTCGAATCATATATATACAGAGCAAAACGAAAAAAAAACAAACTTTTAGTCACATAGTTTGGTCATAATGTGGAGGAGCTAGAAAGTCAATCTAGATTTTTTTTCTTTAGGCATGGATATCTCAACATAGAGAACCAATCTTATGACGTGAGACCCTTCATTTGACAGCTCATTGATGCCTCTATCACCAATAAAAATATCATGGAAAATGGTTTTAATTTGCCTTATTAATGAAATAATCTCCACATGAGAGTTGATGGGCATTTTCGAAAAGTGACGGATATCTCTGACTAATTTTAATCATTTATCTTGTAATTTTCTCCAACGAGTGTCCTACTCTAATCAAGGTTTTCTTGAAAATTTTGTGATTAAAGTCATCGATAGAGAAGAGATTTATGCTGACATCATCCTAGATAATGGAGGCTTTCCTTCCACCTCAAAATTACGCTGGATTGAAGTACCCTATCTGTAATACCATATAGACATGCGAACTTTTACTTATTTAATAAGAAAATGAAGGTTAACGCATTTAAATAGTTGAAAACCAGAAAGGTGTCAAAAAAAGTCTGTTTTTGGGCTCTAGGGAAAAAGCCAATCTTTTTTCATCGTAAAGTCTTTCCATTAAGATCTATCGAACTCGAGTTGTTGCTTGCCATTAGAATTTATTCAGCTCTATTTTTAATCAAACTATAAAACAAAAGAATTGAATTTGATGTACTTTTTATTCAATAGCAAAACTTCTTGCGACTACTGAAAGATTGAAAGTAGTTAGATAAAAACTAAAGTATTTTTATTGCGTTCAATATTTTATAAAGTATAGAGATCATAAAGGTGACATTCATGATTATTGTATCAAAGAATATGCGATTATCTTCTCCGAAAAATAAAATTTTGTTTTTTTTGTTTTTGTTTAGTGTACTCAACATTTTGAACAAGCATTAGAATTATGTGAATCACGTGAAGTACGTGAACGTTTATTAACAATGATATCACGTCTTGTCTATCATATTCTTGATGAATATCGACTTTATATATGTGATCTTTATTCAGATAATGAATTAAATAATGATATGGAACAAAGACCATGGATTAATTATAAACAAACACGAAGTTTATTAATAAAAATATTTAGTAAATATATATTTCTTTTTTTTGAATTGAAATTTATGATTGTTTTTTTTTCTCTAGTTAAATTAAAAGATTTTTCTAAAGGTAAACAATTAGCTGAAGAATTTGAAGATTATCAATCATTAATTGAAATATGTGATGAATTAAAAGATATTGAACAATTACGAATGTATATTGAACAATATGGAGATAAAGTAAATATTTTTTTTGTAAATAAAAATTTTCAATAATATAATTTTTATCTTTTTAGTTTATGATTATATTTGATGAATATTTAAGATCAAAATCAGCATTATCAGTTTTATTTCAAAAAGAATATTTTGATTTAAAATCTGTTCAACGTTATTTAAAATCTAAACCAGAATTTGCTTGGATGGTTGATATCAAAAATCGAGATTATGAACATGTAAAAAAACAAGAAAAAAAAATTTTTTTTTTGCTTTTTTTAGAAATTTAATTAATTATTTTTAATGTTTAGGCTTCTTTATCATCATTACAACAAGTTGCTGAAACAATTGGTAAACGTCAAGTAAGATATTTATTCATATTTATTTATTTATTCATTTGTTTTATAAATAGACTCTTTTGGCTATTAGTAAATTTGCATTATTAGCAAGTAGTCATAATGAAATACGAAATGCTGAAGCTATTAAATTACGTTTACGTTTTATTGAAAATGAAGAAAATCTTTGTCAACAAAGACTTGATCTTTTATCAAATGTAATAAGAAATTAATAGTTATTAATTAATATGAATATTAGTTTGTTTTTTTTTTTGTCACTTTTTAGCTTGATGAAAGTGAACGATTAAAACAACCACTTATTAGTGCAAAAGATATGATTAAGGTTAATGCGTTTGCAATTGAAAAATTTTTTAATTGAAATTGATTTATTTTAGAATTTAATATTAAAGAAAAATACATCACAATCATTATTACAACGTTATTGTAGTGCTTTGAAAATACTTTCTCAAATGGAGGTAAGAAATAATTTGAGTTATCTCATAATTATCGACAAATATTTTTTAAATATATATATATATATATCATTTTGAATGTATGAGTCGAAATAAATAGAATATTCTAATATGATAAGTCACATAGTTTCAGTACATATCTACAGATCTATTTTGATTTTGTTCCATTAGCATTGATATGAATCGTTGAGTTCAATCATTTCATATGAAGTTTTCTAAATTGTTTTCTTTTTTCGTCTTATATAATTTAGTCTAATGAGTTACTATTTAAAATAAACTTCACACTTTTAATTGTGTTGATGAAAGCTTAGGAATCATTTCACGAGAAACATAACCTATCACAATAGAAGAATGTACAATAAAAATTCTATATTCGCGTGAAATTTATTCTATTAGAAAGACATACGTTTCGATATGTGAGGGACTACGGTGGACTAGTTGCCACCACGTTTTACATCTTGTGTGCAAAAATTTCGAACTGTTGTTAATTCTGACTCCCTGTGCTTATCCTCAGCGGTTATGTAGTTTCCAAACTTCTTCGAAAACAGTTGAAATGAATCATGATACGAAAGTCATGAATGAGAAAAAAGTTTAGACCCATTTCAACCTACTGATCTGAAGGAAGTCTATTACGAAAATTTATGGGACAGACCGTAAGCACTTTGTCATGTAAATAATCTTTCTTCAGATTAGTGAGATTAAATTCGCTCAAATTTTTTTTTCTCAAGACTATTCACTTAAGTCTATATGAAGATATTATCAAAAGTTTGAGACCTTCAATTGAGCCGGATCAATCGTGACTCTCGTACAATGACCTTCGATATGCACAAGACCGTTACTGTACATTTTTTGACTCAATCGTAAGAGATTTTGGGTAATCTATAAAATGAGAAACAATAACAGATGATGTCATTAAATGAACAATTTTTTTCAAATTACAAAAAAATTTTTGATTTTCGGGATGAATTTGCAGCAGAATATTTTGCAGATAAAAATGACATTTACCATTTAAAAATTCTGTAAGAGTGCATCGAAATGCCTATTAAAACAAGATGTTATTTATCGCACGCTATTTTCTTCTACTTGATTGACTTTTCTTTATTGACATCGAATAACGATGAATAGTCTATCACATAATCATATTATCCCAATGGTGAAATATCAAGGACATAATCTTTTTGTTCCCAACCATAAGGTAAAAGAAAAGAAAAAACGGATTGAGAAAAAGAAAAGTCATCGATATCAGATTTCAATTCGGATCGGGTCACAAAAATTTGGTCCATGTCTGACATTAATCTACTCATAAACCAATTCCTTGAATTCGAATTAATTTGAGTCACGTAAAAAACATAAGTGATTGTTTTTATCCGACAAAAAAAAAAGATTAATACGGATTTATCTATCATAAAACATGATCTAATGAAAATGTTTTTTTATTCTTCCTTTTTAGACTAATCCAGATTTTGATCAACTTCGTTTATTTATATTTTCTCAAGCAATTCTAGTTGATCCTCTTAAACCAATAAGTAATTCAGTAGATCCATTATCATGTAATGCTAAAACACTTCTTAGTCAATTATTTGATTATATTAAGCGTAAGTTTTTATATATTAATATATATATATATATATTTTTTTTTTCTATTATTTATTTATTGAAAAATAATTTAGATGAAAATCTTGATAAATATAATATAATTCCATCACGTGAAAAACTTCAATCATCAAATGAACTTATTTCATTTCAAAATAATCATGATTTTCAAGAAGCTCTTTCAGCAATCTATTCATCATTGTTAACTAGATAATTTTGTTATTGTATAAAATAAAAAAAAGAAAACATAAAACAAATCTTTTTTTTTTTCTGTTTCCTGAGAAAAATAAATAAATATATATATATATGCATGAATACATATATCCTGGAATATAATCAAATATCATATTTGACAGTTTTAAAATTTGTAAAAAACGCAGCTATAAAATCACAAACAATTGTTCCTGTACCAAATATACCAAGAAATGAACCAATACTTGTTGTTGTTTGAAATAAATCAAATCGTCCAACTTCACCTGTTACAGAAACAACTATATGTAAATTATATATTTTTGTATGTATACGATGTAATTCACTTTCATTTGGTCGAAAAAAATATCTTGCTGTAAGAAAATTTGAACCAGGATCATAAGGATTTTCATCATATGGATGTATATCTAAACGTTGAAATTCATAATATGGTCGACAATATTCTAAAGGTTTATCAAGATTACATTTCCAATTTATTTTTATTTCAATTAATGAACCATAAAAAAACATAGCTCCATATTCTGCTGGATTTGTTTCAATCATTTCTAAAATTTTTAATATACGAAATTTTGGACATAATGGATGATATGTTGGATGATATTCACATGTTTCAATATAGTTTTCTTTTCCTAAATTTGTTATAAGATTATCTCGTATAAGATGAAGTTGTGGAAATTCAACAAAATGTTTTATAAATAAAATATAATTAAGTGCACGATAATTTCTTTTAACAGTTGTTGTTGGTAATTTAAACCAACATAATTGTGGTTTTTTAATAAGTTTTTCATTTTCATATTCATAACGATATAATGGTGGTAAAATACAACGTGTTTTTTCATAACATTTATGTATTGATGTTATTTGAAATGATGAATTAATTTTTTTTGAATTTTTTCTTATTGTTCTATTATAACAGTATTTTAATACATGTTCCATTTCTACCATACGAATTGTTATTGATATAGCAGAATTTTCTGTTGCTGGTGTAATAAAATCATTTACATCATATATTGATTGTTCACAATTATAATTTGGAAAATAATACATTATAGATGAATTAATTACACAATCTTGTGCTGGTTTTACTTTAATTGTTACAACTGATATAGGTGAACGATCAAATATTTGATATGAATGTCGTTGACACATTAAATATATACAACTAATAGCAAGTGATAATTTAACAAATAAAGATATAGTTGCAATCCATTTCGATTCAAAACGTACCACTTTAGGAGCTTGATAAAAAGAAAATAAAACAAAAGAAAATTCTCAATAATTCTATGAAAATACTTGCAAAACTTTTGTATTATTGTTCTTAACTTACAATGATAATCGCAACTTTCGTCAAAAGTATAAAAAAAAAACAAAATTTGAAATTCTTGTCAATTCTAGATAGGAGATTTTTAAAGTATTGATAAATAGAATATAAGCTCAGCGCATGTATACAATAAAACAGTAAGAATAAGATTTGTAGTCAATTAGAATTTGAGTTTTTGATATTTTCTGTTTTGGTTATAATTGAAAAATATCAAATTAAAATCTAGACAAGATCAACTTCAATATTAATGGGTATGATCAAAGAATATAGTTCAAGGTTTATAGTTTCTAATCAAATTTCCTCATATAATGACAAACAAAACATTAATATATATACTATCTCTGTACGATATATAAAAATTCTTAAATAGATTTATTCATTCTAATTTCATTGAAAACAATGGTTTATGAAATAGAAATCACAATTAAGAATTGTTTGATACATCTTTTTCAATCAATATTTGATATATTTCGAAAATTTCTTCTGATTATTTTAATATATTAGCATTTGTTTATTTTGTTTTGTTTTTTGTCTAATCTATATGAAATATATTAAGTATTCTAGAATAGAAACAATTCAATATGAAATATTCTTTTATTCTGTTGTTGTTTTTGATGGTAGAAAAATCTCTTAACAATGCTTCAGTATTATTTATTAGATAAATTCAGTTGTGATAAAGAAATTCTCCTGATATTATTTGATTTCATGAATAATTAATTATTCAATATTTACAAATCTTCTCAATGAATAAATAAAACATAGGTCATAATAATCCAAAATGAAAACTAAAAATATACTTCAAAACAATTCCTATTTTGCTTTACTCGAGAATTATGTTTATAGAAAAACTGTAAGATAGGAATACGTCTTCGTTTTGTCATATATCGATTTGTACTGTATTGAATTAATGAGTTCTTATTCGATCTCTGTATTTAAGCAATGTGAATAGGGAATTAATAATTCTAAAATCCAGCAGAATTTTTTTTTTTGTGATATTTTTATATGATTAGATTGAACTTGTTAACTTCTACAAGAATCGCTAATGAATTGTGCATTTTTTTAATGAAGAAAATTCATTGAATATTTTAATAAAACCAGCTTTTTTTTTCGTAATGTTTCTTTTGTTCTAGAATCTCAAAATTACTTTTCAATGATTATAGAACAAGAAAAACATTACGAAAAAAGAATTGGTTTTCATTAATATACTCAGTAAATTTTCTGCATTAAAAAAAATACACAATTCATTATGTTGATTTTAATACGTTTTTTTTTGTTTATTCTATTTTGAAAGTAAAGGTTTACACTTTTTTTACATATAGAAGTTCTCGTAGAAATTAGTAGGTTCAATCTTTCTGTTCGGTGTTTGATTAATTAATAGCTTAGTTCATTAGATAGTTGACTAGTTGAACAAATCAAGTATTATGATTATTCACACATATATCTACTTACTATCATATTGTGTGATACCTTCCAAAATGTGTTTAATTGGAGTTGGTAAACAACGTTGTTTTCGTGGTCGACCTGTTGTTATTGTTGAAATTGTGTATCGACGAGAACTCATATCAATTGACATGAATATTTGTCTGTTTTATAAATACCATTTTCCCATAACACAATCTTTATTATAAAACCTAAGGAAATTGTGATGAAAACAAGAAAAGAAAACTAGAGAAATGAGATATGCTCAAAAAAAAACGGAAATAAAAGCTTTTTTCCATCATAGAAAAAGAAATGTTTTTATTACCAGATAAAAGGAATGGATTCGTTTATTCCGGATGTTTGATCGCTCTCAGCAATATGGTGAGCGTTAATAATGTGACTTTTTCATATGGAATAGACGAAACCGAGAACAGACAGACGCACTTGTTGTTGATAGACAAGAACAGAAAGCAGCAAAGCGATAATTGATCACGCGTCAACACAGATTACAGATGCAAAGTGACAAAGAGAATAATCTGGAAATCTCTTATCCTTGCTGTTTATTGTTGTTCTTGTTCTTCTGTCTAACATGGAGAACCGAGAACATAGAGAGAAAAAAAACATAACAATCATTTTCAGAAAAAAAAAATTGACATTAAGAAGAGATGATTGTGACAGGAAGAACATGAAAGTATTAGGCAAGAGAAAATTAGCTTAACAAAATCTAGAAATATGCGTTTACTTCCATATGAGAATTCTTAAATTATATTAAATCACATAAATACAACATGATAAAAACCAGAAAACGGAGAATGATAATATGTTCGACTTGTCAAGATGTTAGTTTTATTCTAATGCATATTAATAGTTTCTTATTCTTTTGACGACTTATGTTCTTCATCGTTGACATTCTAGGCATTTTATTAATGTGCAATAAGCTTTGACACAATGGTAAACATTGGTTTTTTTTTGCTAGTTATGCATTAGAATAAGTAATAACAAATTAAAGACAAATATGACATCAATGTATTAGTGAATAAGGATAAAAGACGAATGAAAAAAAAAACCATTGGTTTTTCTTTCTCAATCGAATATAAACTATACTAATCAAAAATCTAAAAATTACTAATACAAAAAGAAATGATCTATAAAATTAACAAAAACTTATAAATAACATATTGTGTATAAGATCAATTCGATTGAAAAATGAAATTAGTAAATATTTCATTGAGAAAATTAAGCTCAAGAGATCTCTTTGTGAATAATAATAAAAGAGACAAACATTTGATTGATGAATTCTTCTTTTTCTATTGTTATAGTTTTGAATGGCAATTACTATAATTAGTTATTTTCTCTTCCAAGATCTTATAATACAACGTTATTTCGTTTGTGTATATGGTATTGTTAATACAAGTTTACTAACAAGTAAAAGAACTTGTAATACAGAATAGCTTCAAAATGATTGAAAGCAGTTGTATTAATTTATATTATTCTTGCAGCTATTTGTGATTGTATTAGTTGATGAGATTTATTAATAATTCTCGATTTCTTATTTCATTATTATTACTTGTCTAAATAAATTTAAGTGATCAAGCTTATTAAATAGAGTACGATTGATGGGCTATTCGATTTAATTAAGCTATAGTTTACATAAATAATTGTATAACAAACAATGAATGATCATATACTATGCTAATAGAAGAAGCAGCAGTTGATTGAACACATATTATATTTTCTTAAGGCTCGCCTTGAAAAATTGATCTCAGCTCAGGAATGTTTAAATCGCATGAAATTTTTGAGAATATGTTGAGACTGTAGTGGATAAACTATGATAGAATTTTTAGCCCGATATCATAACGTTTGAGGAAGATATTGACCAAACAAGGATCAAAAATAGCTCATTTTACAAACAAAATCTCTCTGTCCAGGTTCATTCTATGTCTTTATTTTTGTTTTTTGTTTGAAAGACCATGTCAGGATGTAGTGCAGTACACGGGCCTTTGTTTTTTTAAATTCTTACTTTCTTAAGGAAAGAAAAGGGATCGAAAATTCAATGACTCAAAAATTCTAAAAATGGCACTCAAGTTATATAAATGTTTGTATATATAGTAAAAGTAAAGCTTAATCAAAAAAACAGGACTCTGTACTGCACTGCGTCTTGGCGCGCTGTTTCAAACGAAAAAAGAATTAAATGTATAGAATGAGTATCGCCAGGGAAATTTGGATTGCGTGATCAAAAAACTATAAATGGAGAAAAAAAGAAAAAAGATTTTCTGTTTTTTCTGAAAACAGCTTATTTTTTGAATAGGGGATAATAAAAATCTTCAAAAATTTTTTGGAAAAGACGAAGTATCGAGAAAAAAATCTTGTCATTTATGAAACATTAGATCACAGGCTATCTTCCTATGCATTTATCTCAATGTCGATGTTCCTGGCGAAAAGTGACTTTTTTTTTTAGGGAGACCCTTAAATAACTTAAATCAAATCGTTAAACATCTGTTCACGGAGTGTATTATATGCTTTTAACGTAACGGACATAATCAACGAGTATTTATTCTTTTAACATTCATACAAACATTACTTTTTATTGTATTATTTACTTTTATTAGCATACATCCGTTTTACCTTTAGGAAAAGCCATTATGCTTTAATGCATTAGATTTAACTATATTAACATGTGCATGATTTTCTCTTGTGATATTTATTATCAATTTAATGATGATAACATTTATTGGACTAATAACTTATATTATACATTTGATTATTTTTTTTTAATTTCAGTTAAAATATAAAATATTTCTGTTAATTTGTTTCCTTTGAAAATTAATTATTTTTTTTGATTGTTTATTTTTTTTTTTTTGTTTTTATTTATTAAGAAAAAATTCAAACTGCTTTTTTTTCTTTCTTTCAAACGGAATGCAAATCAATTGATTCAAAAAAAACACACTTGACTAAGACGTATATTTTTAATTAATGATATAATACCAATAATAGGTAATAGATGTGTATCAGATGTATTAATAACATATTTGATTGATCCTTGTTGTTTATTCTATAATAAATAAATCTAAAACGGATTTTATTTTAAAATAATATTTACCTGACATTCATCATATATAATTACATTTGATAATTGATTAATATTATAATGAATATCATCAAGAGATACAAATGTAATATTTGTTTGAAGTTCATTATTACATTCATAAGTTAAATTTTGTTCGATTTGATTATAAAGAATTTGTAAAAAACGTATTTGAGATATCGGTCCATAATTAATCTAAAGAATCATTAGAGATTAAGAAATTTTACGAGAGAATGTTCTCAATTTGAAAATCAATTTTGAGTTCGGACTGTATCGATAAGGTAGACTCAAATGAAGTATTAAAAATTCGAAAAAGGACAAGAACTCCCAGGTCTTCACTACACAGATATTCAATTACAGAGTTGAAATTCAAAAGCAATTTTCAAGTTAGAAAAGTTCCTTAGTTAGAAAGAAATTTTTTTCACTTGTTTTTGTTGATCGTCATTTGGTTGTAAACAAGTTTTTTTTCTACCACTTTCAATAATACAATTAACTTCAATAGCATCTAATGTACTTCCATGATTTGGATCAATCCAATATTTTCCTTAATAATTCAAGAATTTTATTTTTAAAATTGATACAAAAAATTTTTGTTTTTACCTATTTTTGATTGATCATGAAGATCAAGACATGATTGAAATGGATTATCACGTTGAAGACCTATTGGTGATTCAATTTGATTCAATTGATTTGCCATATTATCTAATATATGAAGTAATTGAAATGCAATAGAATTTAATTGAATATTTTCTTCAACTGGTATTATTGAACGACGTAATCTATGAGGAGGCCATTGAACTTTTTTGGAATGATGTTCACCTGAAGCAAGATCACTTGATAATAGAGTATCAGCAGGTGGACCCTAGATATCAAAGAAATCGTATTATGTTTATTAACAATTGATGAAAATATACTGGTGGACCCGGTGGACCCTAGATAAAAAGAAAACAACAAAGTTAGATAAAAATTAATGGGATTGAATAGGTTTATGTTTATACATACTGTTGAACCTTTATCACCTTTGGCTCCTCGTGATCCATCCGTTCCTAGATAGGAAAGAAAAATGATTATTTTAAGTTTAAAATAAGAATAATTTACCTTTTGCTCCTTGTATACCAACTACACCCTTAAAAATAAATAATCAATATTTATCAGTCAAAAAGAAAAGAAACTTAATAGATGCTCAAAGTCTTTACCGGTGGTCCAGGTGGTCCAGCACTAAACAAGAAAATATGATATGTCAAATAGAATAAAAAAATATTTTCAAAGAAAATTTATTCTTTACTTTCCAGGTTGACCATTTGTTCCTGGAGGTCCCTATGATTATATTTAAAAAATAGATGAAAATTTTGTCATATTAATTTGAATTTGAATTCGCTTACTTGTGGTCCTCGATCACCAGGTTCTCCCTTTTTTTTTTTGTTATAAATGGTATAATCAAATGAATATTTATTTTAAATAAGACTTACTGGATCTCCACGTGGTCCTCGGTCACCTTTTGGACCTCTTTCTCCTATAATTAGTAATAAGCAATAAAAATCAAGATATATATATATTTCATAAATGTCACATACCGCTTGGTCCCGGTGGACCTGCAGGTCCAGTATTTCCTTTTAGTCCTCTTGAGCCAACTTCTCCTTCTAAAAACATAAATAAAAACGACACATTATTAAATTATTTTATTTTTGATTCAAATAAATAACTTACTTTGTCCTTGAAGTCCTCGTTCACCCTAAAAAAAAAAAAAAGAAGTAAATATTTCAATTATTTTTGTTGATGTTATTGAAAATCTTCAGGTTATTAATCTTCTTTTTAATTATTTTACTATTACAATCATACACGATAACCTATATGAATCCAATGTCACGTATAACTCAAAACTATTGATTTTACATGTTGATGCATACGAATAGATTGATGTCATGTCCATTATGTAATGATACAATGATAGAGCAAGATGATCTCCATGTTTCAACGTGTGTGCATGTTCTTATCATAAATATCCAAGATTTAATACGACGATAAACAATCAACAATTGCATTTATTTTATTCATCATAAGATCTTATAGATAAATAGGATTTACAAGAAAATTTTCAATATATTAATAGTCTCAATCAATTAAATTCATAATAAAATGCAAAATAAACGCTTATTCGTAATATTTTATTTTTCTATATTGTATAACTCATTGTATAATGAAATCAAGTTCAAGTCTCAATTTGTTCATATTGAGCAAACGTTTGAATAATTATGAGAGTCTGAAGATCAAAAATATATATAATTATCTTTTGATATGCGAGTTTTTCTTTTTCTTTTTTATTAAGATAGAGCATAGACTCACCACAGGGCCAGTGGCTCCTTTTGGTCCTTGTTTTCCAGTTGGACCCGTAATACCTTGATCACCTTTTGGACCTTGTGAACCTGTTGAACCTTTGATTCCTTGTGGTCCCTAAAACAAAATATTAAACACATTAAATTGAACTCTTTATTGCAAAGTTTTAAACAGAAGTAACAACTAAAAAGTATAAAATTTAAAAAAAGAATATTCTGTTTTAATTTACAATTATAAATTACTTTTACTTACTTGTTCACCTTGAGAACCTTGTGGTCCTACAGGTCCTTGTAAACCTTGATCACCTTTTTCTCCTAAAAACAATAGAATTTATTTTTTATGCAAAGCTTTTTGTTTTTGTTTTTGTTTAAAAATGAATTCTTGAATTGAACTAACCTATTTCACCTTTTGGACCAATTTCACCTACCTAAAGAAAAAACTTAATTGTTGAGTTGATTATGTAAATGTTAAAGTAAGTTAACTTACTTCACCAGTATCTCCTTTTTCACCGGTTTCTCCACGAGGACCTTGTATACCTTCGATACCTTTCTCTCCCTAAGAAATATATCAAGTTAAATAGATATGAAATCATAATATGATTATTCATACTTACATTTTGACCTTTAATTCCATCATCACCTTTGTCACCTTTTTCACCTTGTTCACCTTTTGGTCCAGTTTCTCCAATAGGTCCTGTCGGTCCAATTATGCCAATTGGACCCTAACAATGAAAAAAAAATTAGATAACAGTGTCAAGACCTGCTTTTTATAATTACTCACTGTATCACCTTTTTCACCTTGTAATCCTATAATTCCGATCTCTCCTTTATCTAAAATTAATATGTATATATCATTATTATCAAGTCATACAATGATAATTTGACAGTACCGCCTTTTGGTCCAATTGGTCCTGTGTCTCCTTTTTTACCAGTATCACCTTTGAATCCCTAAATTTTACAATGATATTAAATTTGTGATGGTTTTAAAAATGAATAAATTTACTTGTGGTCCAATTTCACCTTGAATTCCTTTTAGTCCAGTATCACCTTTATCTCCTGTACAAAATCAAAGATTTTTTTTTCATATACTAATACTACAGAAAAATATAAAACGTTTCTTTTTTTTTCTTACCTCTTTCTCCCTGAGGTCCATCGACTCCTATTGGACCTACTGGACCTTGTTCACCCTATAAAAGGAAACATATTCATTCAACATAATTTTATTTAAAATATTGAACCTTTTCTCCAGTTATTCCTATGGGACCAATAATACCTTGTTCACCTTTAAGTCCCTATCATCAAAAAACAAAGTGAATGAATATTTTTTTAAATTTTTTTGAATATTCACTTGATCGCCTTTTTCACCACGATCGCCTAAATAATTTTTTATTATTAATTATCTGTCTAATTTTGCATTATAACACGAACCTTTTTCGCCAATAGGACCAATTATGCCTTGATCACCTTTATCACCGGTGAATCCAATTGGACCTTGTTGTCCCTTTTCGAAACATTTATTATTAATCTTTTGATTGCTTAAAACGAATCTTACCTGAGGACCTTGTGGTCCAATAATTCCTTTGTCTCCTTTCTCACCTAAAACAGCATAAGAAAAAAAAATGTTTCTAAGATTTATTGTGCAATAATAAAATTCTACCTTGATCGCCTTTAGGTCCTATTGGACCTGTTTCACCTTGAATACCTGGTAGTCCTGAAATTCCTTGAATACCCTATAAATATAAAAAATAAATAGTATATATCATAGTATTAAACGATTGAAACTATTTACATACTTGTTGTCCAGTCTCTCCACGAGCTCCTGTATCACCTTTTTGTCCTTGATTACCTTTGCTACCTTTTGGACCCGTTAATCCAATAACACCAGTGAGACCAATCGGACCCTAAAAGAAAAAAAAGAACCAAAACAAAAGCAGTGTTTCATCACTATTACAAAAGAATACAACGAAACCTGTATGCCTTGTATTCCTTGAATACCAATATCACCTTTTTGACCAACTTCTCCCTAATAAAATCAAGTCAAAAAACATATTGTCATTGAGAAATAGATTACAAACAACGAGATAACCTTTTCTCCTTTTACACCTTGAATACCAGTCAAACCAATTGGACCTACATCACCTACTGGTCCTTGTAATCTAAAGAATTTAACAAGCAAGATAAATTGAACAATTGAAACTTTTAAATAAATACCCTTGTGGTCCAACATCACCTGTGTCTCCTTTATCACCAGTTATACCTATTATACCTTTTAATCCTTGTTCACCTTTCTGACCTTTTACACCTCTGAAAGAAAAAGTTCAATTAATTAGAATTTTTGAAGATTATGCATACACGCAAACCTTTCACCCGTCAATCCATATTCACCAATAATGCCTTTAGGTCCCTAGAATAATGTTTATACGATGAAAATAATAAAAAGAAAAATACATATATATATATTCAATGAATTGATTATTTACCGTTGGACCGATGATACCTTGATCTCCTCTTTAAATTATAATTATAATTCTGTTGAATAGAAAAATAATTGTTTATACTCACTTAGGTCCTGTCTACAAACAAAAGACTATAATAGAATATGACTCAAATGGATTTATATACATACTTCACCAGTTTCACCTTTCTGACCAACGTCACCTGGTGATCCTTGAGGTCCAATAGGTCCCTTGAATGGAAAGATAAAAAAACATTCATTACATATCAATAAACAATAGATCGAAGGAATAAATATTACTTGTGGTCCTTGAATACCTTGACATCCTGTTGGTCCAACTTCTCCTTTCAGACCTTTTAGACCTATGAAAAACAATATTGAACAAATAAATATGTAAAATAAAACTTATCACTAACCAGTAAGTCCAATTGGACCAATAGAACCAGTTAAACCAATGACTCCCTAAAGAAAATATACAAATCGAAATCTATGAATGAAAATTAATAATCGACGTACTTTCTCGCCTCTATCTCCTTTATCTCCTTTAAGACCTTGAGGACCTTGTATTCCCTAAAAGAAATGATATAACTCCATTGTTCGAATATATTCATACAGACTTGTTCACCAGTTAAACCAATTAGTCCCGTGTTACCTTTTGGACCAGTTAAACCTTGTGAACCCATTTGTCCTACATATCGTCTCATAACATTGAAATTAAGAACAAAAATTTTTTTTCTTACCTTGAGGTCCACGTGGTCCAATTACACCTTTATTGCCCTTGATGATACAATGAAATATATGAAATAATGTCAATTAATGCTTACCTTAACTCCTATGGGACCTGTCTCTCCTCTACAATAAAATCATAATTTATTTCTATATATATATATATAAATTACTATAACTTACTGATCACCAACAGGACCTGTTTTACCCTAAACATAAATTATTTACATGAAAATAACCAATATGTTCTTTATTATTAGTACAAAAACTTACCTTACTACCCTTTTCACCTTGAATCCCAGGAAAACCACGTAGTCCCTTGAAAGACAACGTACTAGTATAAGAAAAAGAAAAACATCAGCTATTTATTTACCTGTGCACCTTTTGGACCGGGAAGACCTTGATTACCACCTAGAAATAAATTTGAACTAACATTTTATAGAATAAAGTCTATTAATCTTTTGTGTTTTTTACTAACGGCTTCCAGTTTGTCCACGTGAACCCTACAAATGTTATTATTAGACGAGTAATGATTGAGAAGATTCAAAAAAGAAACAATAAGCAAACCTGTGGTCCTGGTGGTCCACGAGGTCCAATTGGACCAGTTTCACCTTGAGGTCCTAATGGTCCAGCTAAACAATCAAACAATAGTTGCAAAAAAAAGGTAGAAAATTAATGGCATAGCCTATCTTACATTCGCCTCTGTCTCCTTTGATGCCTCGTAAACCTTGTTGTCCCTTAGAAAGAAACATACAAAGAACAAGCAATAAATTTTATAGTAATACACTTCTATTTACCATAAGACCAGGTAGACCCGGTCGTCCTGGTGCACCAGGACGACCTGTTAGAATATGCTATTTGAAGAATTAATTATAGAGAAGATCATTCTCTTTTCTGAATACAATACTTACTGTATATGTATTAAGTATTCCTTGCATTGCGCGGACAAAAGATTCTGGATCATGCTCATCATGAATGGGTGACTAAGATTATGAAAAAAATTTAAATGAATAAAAGTAAAATGAAATATTAAATACATACAGGAATAACAATCAAATGGCCTGGAGCTCCTGGTGCACCTATTGGTCCATTAAGACCAGGTCGTCCAGATCTTCCAGGTTGACCTGATGGTCCTATTTCAAATTGTTCTGTTTGTTTTGACAACTTTTTAAATCAAATACATAATAATATTGAAGATTCAAATTGATAACTAAAAAGATATATATATATAGTTAAATTACTTACTGAAGGATTTTTCAAACGTTGTCCTTTTTGATGAAGTTTTCGATTTTGACGATAACTTCTCATAGCTTTAGGTACAAGATTGTTTTCATCGATAGATGGATCCCATTCAATGATAAGAATATCTTTAATATCACCCTGAAAATAATGAATAAAGAACATTTTATTATCATATGAGAATGTTATCTAATTTCGTGAGATAATTTTAAACACCAACAAACGTGTATATTTATTAATCAATATAATGGTTTAGTTCTTTTGTTATATTTAACAATTTTAAAGTATGACCAAATACACAGCATCTTAAAATTCTTTTTCTTTTAAATAAATCAAATAGAAAAAAAAACATTATAAAGATGAATCGATGACTAAACATTTGTAACATTTATAAAAAAAAAAGAACAGAAAAAGGAATTCTATCCAGGTAAGTAATTGTGTTGCGATTCAGAGCAATAAAAAAATATTCATTTTAGTCATTTAATCTTCTATGAAATTTTTAAACGATTATTTATTTTGAAAAACAAAAGCAATCCGTACAATATCACATTCATCATGAACTCAATGGAACAGAGTTTAGACAATGTATGTAAAATACTTATTCATATTAATTTTTATTATACAAATTATGTCTGAAATAATATAATAAATAGTTTATACAGAAAGTTTAATAATATATTTATTTCTATAGAAAGTTACAGCTTGAATGGGATATATTACATTTCGAAATTAGATATCTGATAGGAAAAATTTACCAAATTAATTTTACAATTGGTTATACCGTTTCTTAATTTTACCTTAAAAAATGAATCATTTAGATATTCTTGATAATTATTTGAACCCAAAAGAGCAACATTTGGTATAGCAAATATTTCTGATGTTTGAATGGTATTTAATGGTAGTTTAATTTCATCATCTAACTGATCATCAAATTGAAGTGTAACGGATTCAAATCCAAATAAAAGAACAATTTGATGCCATCTAAAATAAAACTTTTTTTTTTGTTTTGAATAAAAGAATAAAAGTATTGACATTCAACTTACAATCCATCATTAGCTACAAATCTTGTGTGATGAAAAATAAGTTGTTCTATTTTTTTATCATAATGATAAGTTACAGTAATATTTGTATTAATTTTTACTTCAAATATAGATGTTCTATTGTTGTCTAATAAAGAAAATAATGTTCCTGATGCATCTCTAACAGAACGATATGTTGCTAGAAGAATAAATGTATTGAATAAATTAGATCCTATAAAAAGAAATAATATTGAAAAAAAAATTGAAAACAAAAAACACAAAGTTTTCTCTACTAGAAATATTTGTAAATTTTGAATTTATATTGATAAGAACAAGAGTCGCTGCTTGATAATTCCAAGAAAATGGTGTTCGAACAGCAAGATTTGTTAAATTAGTAATATTTGTATCAACAATATCAAGTGTTGATATGAGATTTTCGGTAAGTATTGTATTAGATGTATCAACAACTGGTATCCAACCATGATCAATAAATTGTGGAATATCAATTAAATTTAAAATGACTTAACGAAAGAAAACAAAATAAAAATACGAACAATATATATTTTTTTTCTTATAAATTCAAACAAAATACCCGAAAAATTATTATTATATTGACTAATAATTTCATTTTGTAATGTTAATGGAACGAAATAAATAAATAAGAAAAAGAATTTCATCATTTTACTGTATCCGTAGTCATGAACCAATAAGAACAAGAACGACAAAACTAACTGTATTAATAGAATAATATTATAGCTATTGATTGATATTTTTTTTTTAAACTAGTTCTATATGTAAGCGTGATAGAGATTACTAAGAACTAACATATAGAATTGCCTACAATTGAATGATATGAGAACAACTCAATATATGTCGGACAAATATACACTTACCATTTTGCTAATACTCGTTGTCTTAATTATCGCCTGTCATAAGCAAGGGCATGGGGTTTGTTATATGTATATGTATATATAAATAGTTATATTCTTTCTTGGAAGGTTCTATATTATGGTAATACATATATGTCTTACATGCGTTTTAATTAAAGTTTCGACAAATGAAAAGCTTTTATAAGAAAAAATTTCAACTTAGAATATTCATCTGCTTTCGATTTTACTCATAAATCTTTCGTTAAATTATATTTTCACATTATTGTCTATTCATTCAGCAATCATCTTACATAAACAAGATTTTAATATTTTCTTCAATTAGTTTTTAAAATTCATTATAATATAGTTTTATTCTTTTAGAGCTTTAAAAAAGTAATCATAATAATACATAGCATTATTTAGTTTTGTTATTACTACTCTCATTAACATCATTCATAACTTGAATATACCAATGAATAGAAATTCGTTTGATCTGCTAATAATCATCGAAGTTATGATCGTGAATCTATCGCTTTATTTTTTTAACTTGATGATCACCGTTTCCATAATTCTATGAGTTCTCCTCCGTCGTACGAGTACCTATTTTTAGCTTAAAAAATTATCACATTCACATTAATTATGGATACTTAATAACTTATTTGAAAACAAAAGCATTAATACTATGAATATAATGCTTTAATCAATGGCACTCACTAAGTACTCTATTGTGATAATATAAAAACTCATAAAAAATATTTCAAAAAAAAAATTCTTTTTCTAGCAATATGATTTCCTCGTCTTTGTTGGTTTTTTTCTATGTTGTTATTTTTTTTATCGAATTTGAAGAAATTTAGACAATACATTGAGTCTGTCATACGTATTTTAATACAAATGAATTAATCTGTCAACTCAACATACATCACGTGCATTCAACATAATCACAAACAGAGCAAAAAAAAATAGAAAACATGAATGCAAACAGGAGAAAACAAGAAAAAAGTAAAACACCGAGATGGTGTTAAAAACCGGGTTTAATACACAAAACATAAAAGCATATAAACATGTTGTTTTGTTTGTTTTTGAAGAATATTACACAACACATGACAAAAAAAAAAAGAAAACAAAAGCAAATTTTTTTTTCATACGTTCCATAATGAACGATTATAATAATAATAATAATAATAATAATAGCTGGAGTTCTATGATGATTATTGAGCATTGAGATACATATTTCTTTTTCTTTTCATATGAGCAAATAAATGAATACTGTTGTAAAATTTCATTCGTAAATTGACGAGAAAAATAGAATTCTTTATTTATATTCATATATATATATATATATAAATCTATCTATGGCACGTTTAATATGAGAAATAAAGATTTTGATTGAGCATTATTTAATAAGATGAATTATTCATTGGGAAATGCATACTAGTTGGTGGTGGCGTTGGGATAGATTCAGTTCGAGCTGGTTTATAATATTGTGTAGGTGGAGTTGATGGTGAACGTTTTGCAGGCATTGCTGCGGCAAATACCATTGGTGATGATGATGTCATTCGATAATTCATTTGACCTAGAATAAATGATTTCTTATTTGCATTTTAATTTTTAAAAAAAATCCTATCAACATAATTCCAATTTGACATATGATAAAATTGCTTTTATTGTAAAAGACTACATCTCAGCTACCATAGACTGTCAATTTTGTCCTACATAATGAGAAGATATAAAAAGGAAGCGAATAACATGTAACTGAAGTTCTATCAATCATTGTTCTTACTCATAAATTATGATTAAATATTTAAAATTTATTCTACCAAAAAAATATTTGTTCCAATATTTAAAATAAAAGTCAAATAAAATTTTTAATTTTGTTTTCACTTACAATGTGGATCATCGATATTTGCTGTTTCATTATCATCTTGTTGTTGTTGTTGTTGTTTTTTATTATAATTAATTGAATTTGAACAATCAGATTGAATTTTAGAATTATTTAGTGTTGATGGTTGCATCACTGATGTTGCATTATTATTATTATTATTATTATTATTTGATGTTAAATTTTGACTAAAATTTGATGTTTGTGATGATAAACTATTAACATCATGATTTAATGATAAAAAACAATTATTTATATCAAATGCATCTTGTGCGTCAAGCATTTCTAATAAAAGATCAGCTTGTGGTAATAAATCATTTGCACGCATATCTAAAAATAGTCTTATTAATTTTGAACTTAACATTTTAATATGTGGTAATTGTAATAATAATGTAAAATATCGTATAGAATTATCTTGATAAATACTTGGATTTGAATCACATGCATGTTGTATTGATTGATAAATTTGATTTGTTAATAAACGAAATGATTTTGTTGTTGTTATTGTTGCTGGTATTGAATTAATAAGTATTGCAGCTTTAAGTGCAATAAATTCTTCATGTGTTGTACGAGGTTCTTTAAATGCTTGAAGAATATTAAATAAACTTGTACATATGGCACCGATGCCTGGACTTGATAAAGTACGATTTCTAGATAAAAAAACGAAAGAAAAGTAAATATAAATATATACTCAGAGAAAAAGAATGATTAAAAACAGTCATTTGTTTTTACCGTGAAATAATAAAATCAGGTGCAAAATGTAATGTATCATCATTTCGTTCTAATGATCGTTCGATTATATCGAGAAGTAAAGTATCTAACCAACTCTGTTCGATAATTGTTACTTGTTGATCAAGAGTTAAACTTTCAGTATAACCTAATAAGATATTTAGACAAAAAAAGAAGAACAAAAATATTATTTCGAAGAAGAATTTTAGAAAAACAAAAAAAAAAATACCTGGCATTGCTTTAGCCCAATTAATAAGAACAACAAGTTCTTGATCGAAAATTTTTGCAAGTAATTGAAGAAAATATTGATCATCTAATGGACGACTAGTATCGGCTTTGGATGGTAAATTAAGACGAGATGCTTGAGAAAGTGTAGCAATAAAATCAGCTGGAGCTATTGGGATACGTAATGAGTCAGAAGTTGTCTAAATATTTTTTTTAAAAAAATACGTATAGAAAAAAAAACCGAAGACTGTTTAATAATACTTTATTTGCTTGTGCTTGTGATGATGAAAAGTTATTATTATTATTATTTAATTGAGATGCTGATGGTGTTCCAGTTGTTGGTGGTGTATCAGTAGTTGTTACTAAAAGTCCATGTTCTTGATTATTTCTAATTGAATTATTTGTAGCATTTGAATTTGATGATGTTGATGTAATTTTACAAACTGATACAGCTTTTTTACGATATTTTCTTTCTCTTCGTGTTGTACCTTTGGTCATACCGACTTCATAACATCGTCTTAAACGACATGCTTGACAACTTTTTCGACGATGTTTATCTATTGTACATGTATTTGTTGCCGGACAAATATATTCATTTGTACCTTGAATACTTCGTTTAAAAAACGCTTTACATCCTTAAACAAAACAAAAAAAAAAGGAAATTATTATTATTTTTTTTTGTTGTCTTTGTTCATAATGTTTCCAATAAATAAAATATTAATATATTTACCTTCACAACTCCATACACCATAATGATAACCAGAAGCAATATCACTACATACAGCCTAAATAAAACAAAATTTATATAGAAAATTAACTTATTTTTATTTATACATACACAACGACGTTTATCTTCCGAAGGTATTGGAGCTAAATAATAAAAAAAATAAATTAATAAATAAATTTTTCGATATTAAAGTAACAATAAAAAGACTTATTCTCTAGAGAATAATTAATATCATTGATTAAAAATTGCTTTTATAAAAATATATGAATAATAGAATTGACTAATAATACTTCATAACAAAAAAAAAAACAATAGGAAAATATTTTTCTTCTATATCAAAAAAAAAAAGAAATCAGTTGAAGGTTATTGTAATTGAAAAAAGGTTGACTTAAAGAAAAAAAACCCATTACAACACCTTTAGAAGTTATCATTGCTATTTGATAAAGCCAAGTATAGCGTTTGATTCTATTAATATGACATAGATAGAAAAGTGTCATACTCTATTCATCAAGCACTTAACCATTGAAGCGTTTAACCCGTATAAAAAAAAACAAGCAGTAGAAGTTATTTATTTTTTCCCCCATGGATAAAAATAAATATCGGATCTTTTCTTTTTTTTTTTCTTTTTTCTTTTGGTTATAATTTTTCTACCAACCTCCACCTGCTGCCGATGGTGGAATTAAATTAGATGATGTTGAAGATGTTTCAACTAGATTATTTGATGATGGTGATATTTGTTCATTATCAGGTGATGGTGTTGATCGTTGATGATGTTGAGTAAAAAACCCATTTGATAGTGGATGATAAGGTGGTGGACTAAATGGTTGTTGTTTAATTGTTGATGATGTTGTATTAGATATTGAAGTTGATCCACGATCAAAATTTGTCTGCGTATTTCCTGATCCTGACATAGTCAACATATCTAATTATTGAACATTATTTTTTTGTTTTGAGATAAGAAAAAAACACAAGGACGATATGATCTAAGGTTAATATAGATTCGTATAATGTGTAAAACGATGATTATAAAGAGTATAATATAAAAAAAGAAAAAATCAAGAAAGTAAAAAGAAAAAAGAACGCAAAAAAAGAAAGAAAATACGATGTATTCAGAGTCATCTATAATGTTAAGAAGATTTTTTACATTCTTTCATAGATCCATGATTTGTACTTGATTCTTATTTTTATTTACTCATCTCGAAAATTCAATTTTCTATTCAATAATAGAATATTATAGAAAAATAACATATCGAAGTTCATGAGAACTGTTCGACAAAAAAAAAAAACCATTAATTTTTTCTTTTTCTTCAAGACATTATGATAAACGCTAAATTTATATCTAATAAATATTGTTTTTTTTTTTCTTTCTCATATGAACAACAATATAAGTATTCTTATTCGTTCTTTATTCTATCAGGTCACGGGCTGCATGACCTCTGACGAAATAGGACGAATGAACACATGTCTGTGCGTACATTTCTTCTATAGAGTTCAATTAATAGCTCATATATTGATGCAAAACGCATATTGAACATACTCTTTTGCTTAGATTTTACCTATTCGATATACATAATAGAAAGAAAAAAAAAAAAAAAAAAAAAAAAAAAAACAAGACAGTCTACGAAAAAAAGAAAAAGTGGACGCTGCTGATGACGATACTGCTACATCGATGATTGGATGTCAGAAGGACGAGAGAGAAAAAAACGGGGGGTTGTGTGAGCGTACATACACAAGTAACATGTAGCTGTTATAAAGTATGGAAAGAAGGACGACGGCAGAAACGATGAAGAAAAAAAAAGAAGAAAAGAGGAGGAGAAGAAAAAAAGAGAATCAGTCTGCCTAACAACATTTTCGTTGGTTTTGCTTACGACTGGTTAGACAAGGGGTGGGTATGGATGCATATGGCAAGTCATCGTGTTCTTTCCTTTGGCATCCTATAGAGCAAATAATAATTTTCATGAAGGTGGTGAAGACAAGAGTAATGGCAAAACATACGCAAAAGACACAAAAAAAACCGTGAGAAAAATAAGAAACATTACAAAAAAAAGAACTTTTCTTTCTTTTTTTCTTTTGTAAATTTACAGAAAGAAATCAATGATATTTCGAATGAATAGAAAGGTTTCATTTCTTTTTGTTCGTATCTTAATACTTAAACTAGCAAAAAAAAAAAGAACCTATTACTTACATTTGACAGTAACTGTTTTCTTTTTTTGCTTATTAATATCAATATTAGATTTTTCAATAGGTGTTGTTCGAATTGATAGATAATTTTTAGGATGAAATGGTTCAATTTTTGAATCAACAATTGTATAATCAATATCATTTATTTGTGGAGATGGAATACCATTTACATCCCAATCTAATGTTTCATCTTTAACAATTTGCGTAGACGAGTCATTTATAAAATTAGCCCAAGACTGTTTTCTTGAAGACATTTCAATAAATGATGATTTAGATGAAAGAGGTATCTAAAAAAAAATAATTAATATAAATGAACATAAAGATTAATATATAATATAGATATATATTGACTAATAAATCACTTGTACGATGTAAAATATAATTTGGATTAGTTGAAATAGCTGATGATATATTTGTATAATAATGATGATTAATTTTAAGAGCCATTTTAAATGATTTTCTTTTTATATTAATAATCTTTGAATATTGAATGATTTCTAATGAAAGATATGTTTTTTTTTTATTTTATGGTTAGAAATGTACCTGAATAAAATTTGTTTAAAACTTATAAAATAATGTTGATGCAATGTATTAAGTGAAGAACAAAGGCATATTTATTTCTCTTGTAAAAAATGTCGGCTGTTTGAGAACAAAAAAGAAAAAAGAAAAAGAAGAGAAAAGAAGAATAGCAAAAAAAAACAAACTTGTCAGACAAAATTAAAAAGGAAGTCAGCAAGTGAAATTAATAAATACAAACAAATTGTAATGAATTCATGTTAAGTTAAAAAAAAGAAAACAATACCTGGTTATTCAGTCATTTTTTTGAAAAAAAAAGCAATGTCAATAAGGACAAGTTTTTTTTTTTTTAAATCTTTTCTTATTGATATCTAATATGTTATGTTTTGATATGAAAGGTTTCTTTTTTTTGTACTTAGATTACTTTCGAAAAAAACAAAAAAAAATAAACAACTGATACATGAATGATATTTTTATTATCTTATTTACTTACGTTAGAGAAAATTTAGAAAATTTCATTGTTCATCAATGATAACTTGATCTGATTATATATTCATTCAATAAGACTAATAAATAATTGTGAAACTGTGCTGCGTTTTTTTTTTTGATTCTTAAGCATACAACAAACATAGAAATAAAAAAAGAATTTCACGTTTGTTGTCAGACGACTTTTATGTATGTATGTTCATTTGTATGTCATACAAAGGCATATTCACGAGTAAAAACACACATCACACATAATTCTTCATTTTTGTTTTTTTCTTCTCTTACGTCTTCAAAAAACCATGTCAATCAAATAATGGAAGTGCGAACAAGCTTACATAGTGAGAAAGTGGCGCATTTCATTCATATAGTCATTGTCACAATTTAAATTACTAGTCTGAGAACATCATCAAAAGAAAATCTAGAATGCCTGAATACTCCTATCCAGAGAAAAAAAAAGAGGAAAAACGGAAAAAAAGTATATAAATACCTGTAATTTTCTTTATCAAGGATTATACTCATCTAATGAAGATTTTTTTCTTCTATATTAATCTCACCATTATCAAACTCATCTATTAATAAGCTTTTTTCTTTCTCATCTACATATCTTTTCATTGAGGATGACGTGTGAAATACATTGTCATATGAATAGTTACGTTTATTGAGACAGTTAATACATCATTTACAATCCTGCCAAACAAAGACACTTTTCACTAATAATCATATTATATTCGTATTGATTTGTCTATTTTATGAATAAGAATAAAATAAATTTTCTATAAAGTCTACTATGATAATAAACTAATCTATTTTTTTTTCTTTTTCTAAAGAGAAATTATCTAAAATAATTAGTGGGATAATATCATACATTACACATAATGTTATTTAAATACCATTGAGTAGTTCGTTTCTTTTTTTTTTTTTCGTAGATGTCCTTTCTCTTTACACCTATATCGAATCGTTCGTCTCATGTCGATGCATTTGCGTCTCGCTTCAATGGTTATTTGAAGCTTTTAAGTCATTTGCTTTTTTTTCTTTTTGCTTATGTAAAAAAAGAAAGAAATCGAGTGATTGAAGAGAAATACCAATCAAAATGACAATATTCGGTAATATAACGTAGTTGTTATCGTTCTGCTTAACTGATAATAAACATTTTGTCTACACGCTCATCCAATATTACCGACGTCACACCAAGCATGTCAATGTGATCATTAGTATATTTATTTCTTTATGCTAACAAAAAAAGAAAGAAAAAAAAAAAAAACGAAATACATCAAGTATAAACATTTTGCCTGTTGTATATCGAGTACGAAAGAAGAATAAAATATAACCATACATCGATAAAAAAAGAAAAAATGAAAGGCTGAATTTAACGTTTCATTGAGTAAATATAGTACACTACGGCATAGTCGAACTCAAGGTTAACAGTAAAATGAATCTGTCGAATTAGAAATATTTTATCTAAATATGTAAAAAATAAATATAAAGATATGAATTTTATCTCTAATCATATTGACAGAGAAGAATCTCACAACTGAATATATTATACTCGATAGATGCAAATCTCAAATGTTCAAAAGAAAATCAAAAATGAGGAAAGCAAAAAAGAAAAAAAAATGAGTTTAGAATGCTATCTCAAGGGAATTCTATAAGAATTTCTAGTCATATAGTTATAACTTAATTAAAAAAAAAAAATACTATAGCTTCTACATAGACGTACTTCAACACATGTCAGCTTCGAGTGACTATTCTTATAACACTTCATTTCATGATAAAATGCTTTTCTTTTTCTTTGAGTTCTCGAATCATCATTAACAGTCATATGTCATCATAAAGAAAAATATTTAAGAAAAAAAACAACGACAAATTCCTGGATTTATTAAAAAATATCTCAAAATCAAAAGAAAATGAAACAAAAAGATTAATCTCTACAGGGACTCTGCATATATATATTCATGTCATATTAATGAAACCTTTTCTTTCTTGATAAATAATGACATTCTAGAAAGAATCAAAACTAAACTTTTACTTAAAAGAGATAGTATATATATATATATATTTTTTTTTTCTTTATGTCATTTCTCAATCACCTTTCTCGAATAGATAACGACAAGATGAAACAAGTAAATTCTCTTATGTTTATAATGCATTGAAACGAAAAAAAAAAATTTCTTTTTAATAAATACATACATTTATTTTTTAATATAACGATTACTAATTGATATATTTACAATACATTGCGTATCAGAATAAAGTTCTAATGCATGAAATTATATACGTAATGATGACTCATCACTTGATAAAAGTTGTAGAAGAGATGATGAAATCGTTATATTAATGATAATATTGAAGATTTTGTAAATAGAAAAAAAAATTATCATTTCCATAAAGAATTGACTAATTAACTCATATAATTTATTTTAATTTTTTTGTATGGAAATAAAATTTAGTGAACAACATGATATAAGAAAATTTTTCATTTGTATTTAATTATTATCATTGATTCATTAAATATACTTGTTAACTTGATATATAACACTAATATATTTACTAATGAATAGTCTGAATTATTAATGCTATGCATTCATGATAATACATTTATGTTAGAAACTTTTGATGAATTACCATTATTATCTCCATTGATGCTATAGATGACAAAAAATAAGTCATGTTAATTATAAAAATATAATAATTTTGTATTATTGTTCTATTATACTCTTAGGAATTTTATGTAAATAAAAATAGTTCATTTAATAGATGGACATGTTAAGTTAATATGAAAAATAAAAAGATTTTATTAGAACTTTAGATTTAATGTACAACTCTGGATTCATCTTTTGATAGTAAACATTTTACTAAAATTTAAAGAAAACCAAAGTCTAGACACGATAAAAAATCCCTATAAAATCATCCTATTAATTACACTATGTTATTAAAGTTTTATTGACTTAAATATAATGAAGTTCAATAAAACTTAGAAATGTCTTATTTTAGACTTTTTTTTGATTCTCATAATACATTTTTTAATGAACTTTTAAATACATTTTCAACAATTAATTCATTTTTTATATAAACATAAATATATTATTTTTACATCTCTTAAATAAATACAGATTATTATTAAATCATTCGCTTTGTTTTTTATTCTCATCTGATACTTATTTTATTCAAAAAGCTTTATATATTACATAGAAGATTAAAATTATCTATTATTTTCGACAAAAAAATTTTGAATACGATTACCAAAATAACAACTTGATTGTTTTAGATTATTGGTAATAAATTCCTTTTTTTTTATTTTGTCTTCTCAAAATGTACTTTACTTTCAAATGTCATACACAATTTTTCTTATCATCTATTATCAAATAAAACTTCGAGAAACGTCGACTATTTTTTGTTTTTTTTATGATACAGAATTGAAATAATAACAAATTTTTTTTTTTCATAATGAGTATTTATATAATGCAAAAAAAATAATCAAATTTTAATAAGATTAGAATAATATGTATATACTTAATCATCATTAAGATCTTCATTCAAAGAATCGATTAATATTAAAAGTAATTTGTATGTAATGAGAAATGATTTTGAACAATATAAATAATAAAGAGATTAACTTTATCGACCGTTTTTTTTTTATTTCAAGACAGATGTTACTTTTTATAGTACATCATATATAGTCTTATCTAAATATCATTTATCTAACATCCGTATGTAAAACAGTTCTTTTTATGTTTGTGACCTTGGTTGTCTTTTTTTTCTGTTTTGGGATAGATAAACATACTCTTATGACGATAAACATGTTGGAAATCATCAACAAAATAATATTATTCATCTAGGATTAGATTAAATTTTAAAAATCTATACTAAATTTATGTTCGAAAAGGTCATTCATTGTTTTCTTTTTTTGATTGACGGCAATGATTAGAAAGCAAGAAAAAAAACAATATACGTAGATAGTAATATTTATATAAGAGATAATATACAGAATTGAAGCAAGAATCTATCTAATGAGATATTACTTATTATATTTTTGAGGAAATTTGATAATATTGATGATTCTCTATTCATTTGTGGTTATAAATAAACACTGATTGGACATTTTAATATCAGATTCTATCTTCATTAATGTTCTCAAATTTATATTGATATCATCGATTGATATTGATAATATTTATGAAATTTCATATCAAATACTTGATCGATATATTATCTTAAATTTATCACTATGTAAAATGTTTTATCCATGAAATCATGTCTATGAAACGTGTATCAAAGTACACCGCAGGATACGTGTCCTACATGACCTACCCTATAGATAACCTACTTTGTTCTACATATATCTTGCAGTACAAGAGCAGGATAATCTTTTTTATTTTTTAGAATGCAGGATTTGAAGGATAATATTTGAGTTCTGTAGGAAACTTAAGTCACCTAATCGATAGTGACATAATGATATTTTGATCTACTAGTGAAATGTATCGTAATTTTCCATTATTATGAATAGTATCTAGAAGAGTACATGCTATACTAGCAATTAGTGCTTCGGTGGAAAAACTATTTAGATCAGCTGCATTGACATTTACTCAATGATGAACACGTTTACCACCAAGTCAATATGACATCATTGTTTATTTGTTCTACTGAAAAATTCAAGAAAAAGTGATAACAAGAAAGCTTATCTTTTCTTGTTGCCCGTCTGTTTATATTGATTATATTTTGAATTCTTTATTTTTATATTTGTTTTATTATTGTTTTACCCACTTTATAGATATCAAGTATCTTTTTTTTTGTGTTTTGGTTTTCATTTTATTCTTGTTGGAGAACATGTGATAAGGTTTATTTACATGATTATTATAAATGATTTTTGTATCAATAGATGGTCTATGATATTTAGGGATGCAACAAATCCAAAGCCTTGGAATTTGGTATTATTTGGATTTGGGACTAAATCCAAACGCAAGCCGTCAAATCCCAAATCTGTTCTAGATTTGTTGCATCCTTAACGATATTCGATATCATACCTCATATACAAACAAGACAAATAAATTCTCTGAGTATGTCGAAAGGTGGTGTTGTATGGAATATTTTCGAATAATAGGTTAATGAAGAATGATATTACTAATGTATATTCAAATATCTGAATTTTTTTTTTGTTTGAATATTTATAATATTCGAGTATTCATCAGATTTGTCATTTCATAATTAAGTATCAATTACTTTTCTTTTTCATATCTTACTAAATTATGTATTAATATATTTTATTTTGATAATTGTCTTTATTTAGTTGATGTTTGTTTCAAATAATTGACTCGATTGAATGTGTTTATGTCTAATTTAATTATCTTTTTTCCAAACAAACGAATAGTATCGATCATAATAATTCGATACATCGAAATAATTAGTTAAGAATCGAATAGAATATTTCAGTTGTTATAATTAGGAAATAAATACTGTACACAAAGAAAGATTATATTCTTGATAAGAATACAAACATGTAGCCTATTTTTCTATCAATTAACCTTAGGAAGTTTTTGCACAAATAAATTGCCAATAAATGTATACATGAAGATTTCTATTTTTTCTAGGATCATCTACAAAATTTGAAGTGTCTTCTTATTTAAATTCTCATGTTGATATCGAAAAATATCATAATTAAGTTGGACGACTTCTTTATCGAATGTGAAATTTCGAGATAAATCTTCTATAATAGTTGAATATCTCGAGCTGATTATCCTTAGTTTTATGCTGACCAATATTGATTATTCAGTGCAATTTTTACTGCAAATAATGACAAGTCTATTTTAATTAAGAATCGCTTATGATCCATTGAAAAATTTCAATAGAGAACTTTACAAGCAGTGCAACATGATATAACTGTACTCATGTAAAATGGTTAATTTTTGAATAGACATTAGAACTTTTCCAAAAGATGTCTATCTACATCTTTCTTTATTACTGATTGAATTTGATATATAAAAGTATTTAGAACAGAAAACAATTTGTTTATTTGATAAATAGAATCATCTTTAATTTGATATAATTAATCATATTGTATAGTTCAATGATAATTAATGTTAGTGCAGTTTTGACTAAGCCATGCAGATCATTGTGGTCAACAACGTCAAAATGATAAATAATAAGATCTAGTGCAACGAAAAAATTTAATACATAAAATCAACAATTGATTTATTTTTATAATGAAAATCGTTGATAACATAAAATGTCAAACTATGAGAATGGAAAAAAAAAATCAATTGTTGATTTATTTATGAAATTTTTTCATTGCTCTAGGTCTTATTATTTATGTTAAAACAAATTCATGTTTTAATGTTATCTTTTATTGTTTGTATAACGTCAAAATAATGTTTTTTATCAACGATCGAAATGATTCTACTATATTACAGTTACTATTGTTATTTTCTTTGTTTCTCAATTCGCATTTCGAATTGTATACTGTAATTGACTCATGGTGTAACCACTTTTCTTTGACAGAGAAAACTTCAGATTTTTTTTTCATAAGACATTTATGACCTTACAGGTCATAACATGAATCTAAAATTTCGAAACCTCTATAAAAACGAGCACCAACAAGGATAGTAAAATGCAAGGAAAAGTAACTCTTGCTCGTACTTCGTTGTACTTATTAAAAGATAGAAATTTATATAGCAGCAAGAGAGACAAAGCAATCATGCATCGCACAACGAAACACACAATCAATCTATGTACATATGGATCGATTAAGATCATCTTCAATATTGTAAAAGATAGAAATTTTATTATGTTTATCATAAAGCTACTCATGGACTACCTTGTATAATAATGTATGGAATATGATTGTATGTAACAAAAGAACTATTGAAAAATATGCTGTTTTTTCTTGATCAGATTTATTGTTTTTTGTTTATTTTAATAAGAATGAAAAAAAAATATATCGAAGTATAAACTTTTTCCTATTGTATCGAATACGACAGAAGAAAAAAAAATAATAATATCACATATTAACAAATAGAAAATGAAAAATTTAATTTAAGAAGGTCCATTAAGCAAATATAATGCTAATTCACAATCAAGTCCAAGATTAACGGCATAACGAATCAATTTCGCTGGCCTAGTCGTATCTGAATAGAAGAAAAAATATATATAAAAAATGTAAAAATAAGTTTTTTTGATTATAATAATAAAATAAGAAATATCTCAACCGATCCTCTATAGGATGAGACTACCAAAAAATATGACTCTTGTTTTTAGTGATTTAATAGAAGGTTCTGAGTCTTCTGTAATGTGTCGAGGAGTTTAGTTAGAAATTAATTTTTACCTAGAAGAGATAATAAATTCTCTTCATTTAATCCTGGTAACCATTCTCGAATAGGTAATAATAAGGCAAATCTTCTTGGATCATGTTGATTTTTTAAAGCAACAAGTAAATCTCCTTTCATTTCTAAAATAGAAAAACCAAAAAATAAAATATTAATTGAAATTCTTCAATTACTTGATATATTTTTAAAAAGTATATTTGTAAATTGTGTACGTAAAATAATATCATCTGTATCAGTTGAATGTGTTAAATTTTTAATTGATATATATTTTTCATAAAATGATATTAATGCATGAATTTCTTTAACATGACGATTATTAATTGGTTCAGTTATAATACGTTGTATACCAGAATATAATTGTAATGCATGAAACCATGTACGTAATGATGATTCATTACTTGATAAAAGTTGTACAAGTGATGATGAAGTCGTTTTTAATGTTAATGATGATAATATTGAAGATTTTTGTACATAAAAAAGACCATCACGACTTAACATTTGTTTTAAACGTTGAATTTGTTCATCATTTTCATAAATAATTGGCCAATAATTTGTATCATTTATTTCAAGTTTTTTTATTGAAATAAAATTTGGTAAAAAACATGGTGTACGAAAATTTTCTATTTGATTATTATCATTAATCCATAAATATCCATTAACTGAACATACTTGTTGAGTTGATACATCTTTTGTAATCAATAAACGTGATTCACATACCATTACATATAAATGACGAAAAATTTGTAAATGAAAACTAAATTACAAACAAAACAAAACATTCACGATAATTTAAATTATTAAACGGTCGGCTATCTTCTGATTACAGTATATCATTGATAATGCGAACAAACGTGAAACATGGGTGTTTTAGGTTAACGTTGGAATAAGAAAGACAGAAATGTATTTTGTCAAGATCGAGAGAGAGCAAAAATGAGTCGAGAATATTATAATAACACAAAAAAAATTATTTATCAAAAATTTTAATTCGTACTCTGAAGAAAGAGAAGAAGAAGAATAAGAAATGATAAATCATTAGCAAGAAAGTCTAGCTATAGAAGAATAGCTGGATCTGAGTGAAATACGGACTTCGTCCTCACTCACCTCTCTTCTCGACTATTTTACATAACGACTAATCTTCATAGACCGGTCAAGATTTATTGTAAACTTCACTTATTTTTCCATGATATACAATGAATTGAAAATAAATCTAGATGAATAATTTAGAGAAGTCACTATATATTACACCCAAAACTTCTAGAGAACTAAAGTCTAAAAAAGGAATATTTCAAATCCGGCGATCATAAAATTCTTAGAACTTCTTGCTTTGTAAGCTTCAGCAGATAAATGTTTGTTTTTTATTTTCATACCGATTATCGTTACTACTCATTGGAAAATGTGGATAAAAAGCAGCTAAAAGAATTGGTATAGCATCATCATCATTTCGTAAACCATATCTAACATTAAAAAAAAAAAATTCAAATAATATAATTAAATATTTAAAAATATAAAATAAATTCTTACCGTCCACCACCAAGTAATAATAAACCTAATGCCATGCTTACAGCAACATGTGAACCATATGTAACATGTGCTCGATCAGGTCCAACACGTGTTTGTAATGCTCGTAAAAGATTTAATAATTGTAAATCACCACTACCAGCCATAACCTTAAAAAAAGAAAAGAACAAATACCTATTTAATTAAACAAAAAAATGTTCACATCAATTTTATCTAACCATAGCAAGTGAAAGTACAAGTGTTGATATAACAAATTCAAGTGTTATAGTATCTGGTGCATAATAATCTGGATCATTTTCAACATCTGCTGAACGATCGATATAAATTTGAAATTGTTTAAAATAAGTTCTCTAGAGAAAACAAAAATCACATTTTTTGTTTTTAATTTTTATTAAACGTAAACAAAACAAAAAAACCCAAAACTTACAATAATATTTGCTGTTTGTTCATTCCATGTACCAGCATATTTTAATGCTAAACTAAAACATACACCAGAAACAAGATAACAATATGCTTGTGTTATTGATTCGGCATCAAATGTATTTAAAGATATTTTTGTTTGAAATGCATTTTTACTTAATGCTACTGGAATTTGTTTTTCTATCCATTCTGTTGTATTTGTTATACTTTCCCATGAAATTAAATTATAAACAACAGTCTTAAAATATAATAAAAGAAAATAATTATAATAAAGTAATTTGAATATTTTATTATCTTACTCGTAAAAGAAGAAGATCAGGACGAATTAATTCTATTAATCGCATAATATCATTCGGTGTAAACCATTCAGCTATATCTCTAAAATAAAATATTATTTTAGTTATTAAGAAGTCAAAAATTCAACTTTTTTTTCTTTATAATCCAAAATTATTGTATACATCGACTCAAGAGAAGTGTGCATCCAGATAGATATTCGATGGAAAAAAAAACTAAAGTCATCCTTTCATCGATTCAAATAGTGATAAATATACTTTGAGAAATGTTCTATCTAATAGCATACAAAATTCTTGCCAAAGTGGAACAATTGGAATTCAAAAATTAGTCTAGCAACATTGGTATCGATGAGAAAATTAATTTTTGACAAGAATAAACTACTTGGTAGGCACACCCAGTAGATATTCTGAATCTGTATGTTGTCTAATATCGATCATCGAAGAAATCTTTTAATTTAAATGTGTAGTCTTTGAGGAAAAAAATAAAAGTTTTTTTGTAAATTAATTTTCAGAATGGTTAAGTTTAGTAAAACGAAAAAGTGACATGTCTAGCTTTCATGTAACAATGCACATGGGCCGAAAATAATCGAAATAAATTATCATTCTTGTTAGTAAATCAAGGTTAAACTAGCAGATTTTTATTTAATTATGAGTTTACTATTGAAACTAATGTATATCAAAAATTCATTTCCATGTAAACATTGAAACTCATGAAAAAAGTCAGAATCAATATATTACTTTCAATCTTCACTAATTTTTCATCAGCAAAATCTTTAGAAGTTATCTATCAAATCTTCGAAATTAAACTTACAAAATTTATTTACTGAGAAAATTATCAAATATGTTTAGTATGAAATAAAATTTTAAAATTAATATCTACTCATTTATTTTACTAAAATTATTATTAGAAAGAAAAGAAAAGATTTAATTAAATTTTTCTCTCTATATTATTGAACATAGTACAATTTCTAATAACTCTATGATATTAATAAATAAATATTAAAATTTCAAACTAACTTATTTTTTGTATTAAAATAAGTAAGACCAAGTGCAATCATTGCACCAGTTGCTGTTATATTAGCATTCATTGAACCATATTCATGTACTTGTATATGTGTACGAAGTGAACCAAATGAATAAACACGTTCTTTTCCAATAATATAACTTAAAAGAGCACTTGTAAAAAAATCTTCTTTAGAATTTATATTATGAAGTCCTTTCTAACAAAACAAAAAAAAAAGGAAAATAATATGAAAATATAAAAGAAATTTATTTACTTTAAATAAAACAGTACCAAGTGCAATACCAGATGTAAATGCATATGCTTCTCGTTCAAGAATAACCATTTCTTTTTCACCAGTACTAAAAATAAAAATTTTTTATACTCAAAAAAAAAAAATGACTGCTGGATTTATATCTAAAGTAATTTTAGTAGCGATAATTAAAAAATTCAACTAATTGACATTTGTATTAAACGATCAATTTTTTAAACATTCATATTCAACAAATAGTTTTTTGAATTCCATCTTTATTTATTATATGGCGAATAGAGGGTAACCTGATGCATTGACCAGTGGTGACTGCGGCTCAACTGATCGGTTTATCTCTTTAATGACGAATTTCGAGTATTCACAAGAAAACAGAATATAATCAATAATTATTTCCTTCTTCATTTCTACTAACGATGATTCTCTTTCTCATATTTTTAATCTATTGTTAGTAATTGTTAATAAATCGAATGCATATTAAATGATTTTTCAATACCTGACAGGTAGTTTTCCTATTTCAGCAAGTAAAATATCTGAAATATATCGATCACCACTACCGGCATAGAGTAAACCAAGACCCATAATTCCACAAATTTGTACACCAAATGGTACTTCCCATTCGAATAATGTTTGCGGTAACATACTTTTTATATAGATTGTTAATAGACTTGTTAATGTTAAACTCATTGATTTATAACTTAAAAAGAAAAAAGAATAAAACAAAAAAAAAAAAAAAAACATTTTTAATCATTATGATTTATTCATTTTAATTACTTAGATACACAAATTCCAAGTAATGATGCCATCATTGTTAATTCATTTGCTTTTTGTAATAATGAATAAATTAATGATTTAGGTAAATTTTTAAAATGTCCTATTAAACCAAGACCATATAAAAATCCAGCTTGTTCATTTGTAATATCATTATTTTTAAGTATTTGTGAACGTATCCAATTATCACCCATATCACATGCATGTCGATTTATAGCTAACGATGCTGCAACACCATTATGAAATAATGGCCAATGTGTTATATTTTGTGGAACTTCAATATGTGTCATATTTACAATAACAGTACTAAAAAAAAATAATATGTGATAATAGATTATCTTATCAATATTTATAGAATAGAACTACACCAACTTCTTTGGTGAATTTAAGCTTTATCTTATTCAATGAAGTTGAATAAGACATTCTCAACAATTTAACACGAGTAAAAGAGAATTAGATAATGTAACAAAAAAAGAAATATGCTAACTCGATTTACACAGATATAAACCAACAATTAACCTATTAATAATTTTCATCTAATATAGTTTGATTAATTTTTTTTTTTTTACATTTGAACTTTTTAAATAAAGTATTATCTAAAAAAATATATTCATTTTATTTGAAAATAAACTGACATCCTAATATCTATTGCTTTTTAGGAAAGAAAATCTTGATTTATCTCGAAAAAAATTTAAAATATAAAATTAATTATAAAAATACATACGATGATGGTACTCGTCCTTTAAGATTTAATTCTGGTATAATGAAAGCATCATGTGGTGATGCATAGACAGTACCAAGTGTTAATGCACCTCTAAAAAAATAAATTCAATAAAATTTTTTGCATTAAAAAAGATCTGATATATATTTTTTTTTTGTTCGAAACCTTCCAAATGGTAATGACATTGTTCTTTGAGCAACACTAAATAAATATCGTTCATTATTTTCCATAACTTCTTGTTCAGTTACATTTGGTCTTTGTGCAATATCGATCATAACTGGTGTTGATGATTGTAAACATTCAACAATTGTTTGTACACGTAAATCTTCTGGAAAACGTAATTTTAATACCTGAGACAAACAAAAAGAAAAAAGAATATTAAAATTTTTTTTTTTTGGTTGTTAATTTTTATACTTCGCTTTCAACAAGTCGAGTTTTATCATTATGATAATCTTTTCCATAAACACGAATTAATTCTAAACTTCGTAATGATATAAGACCTGGATGGAAATTTTTATCAAATAATTTTGGATCATGATAAGATAATTCTTGTCGACCAAGAAATTCATATGTTTTTCTTGGTAAATCAAATTTAGGATGTAATGCAACATGACTTATAGCTTCATATAAAACAGCATGTACACATAATGGAAGACTATCGAATTCAATTGAAGTTAAATCTTTAACAGCAAAAAAACAAAAAAAACGAAAATATTTTATTTATAATAAAAATAAGTTTTTATTTTAACCATCATTTAAAAAAGCATCAATTATTTGTTGATGACGTGATAATATATCACTTTTAGTTGTATTTATTGATGTAAATAACATTGGTGATGGTGATGTTCCATCTAAATTAATGTTTCTTTTAACAAAACGAAAAAAAGAACAATAATAAAATCTTTTATTTTTACCATTATTATTGGCAGCAATATTACATAAATAATTTAAATATACATTGGACATACCAGGATATAAATATGTAGCAAGAAGCTATAAAAAAATTTTTATAAATTAATTTATTTAGAAGATCGTTTTGTTTCTTGTAGAACTCACATATACAGAATGTCTTAAAAGTCCATCGGAAAAGTTAATGTAAATATTTCTTATAGAATTCAAGCGATTTCATTAATTATTTTTATAATATGTAAGTATGTTTTCTTAAAATATTGAAGTCATCTATGGTTGTGAAACGAAGAATACAAGTCGAATTCGACAAAAATACACTAAGTGAAGATTGTATTAAAGTTGGATTCTAACGTTTTTGTGAAAGTAATACAGTAAATAGAAGATAGTCAAAAAATTACAGAAGAAAAAGTTAATAGAGTTCATGATGTTTGTGAAATATGAATCACAATTATGTGCTCGAACTTTTACAAAGGTCTGCTCTATTCCATGAATATCAGTGCACGCAATTATGATTGAATATCTTTCTTTGAAATCGTACAAGATGCAAATTGTTCGTGAAATGGATCAGACCTATACGACAGCTCGAACAATTGATTTTCATTCATTTTTCATAAACATCATAAATTTCGTCGGCTTTTTCTTCTGTAATTTTTGACGTTCTCGATCTTTTACTATATCAGTTTCACACAAGCATTGAAATGTAAGCTTCATACAATCTTTACTTAGTGTATTTTTGCCGAATTCGATTTGCAATTTTCATTTCACAACTCTAAGTGCCTTAAATTTGGTCATTTATAAAACTATTTTTATTCTAATATTTATAAGTACTATACTTAAGGAACATATATTTATATTATAAAAAAATCAATTAAATCACTTGAATTGTATAAGAAATATTTATGATAATTTTCTTGATGGATTTTTGGAACACCTTATATTTTCGAAGAAAATAGTCAGTGTAAGTTTCAAGTCGAAGGTTTGTAGCTCTCCCACTTAGCAATCGAAGTTGAAGGTCATCGGGTAAGCTCCCATAGCAACCGAAGATGTAAATCAATCATTTTAATACTGCTATCATTTATAGTGATACAGTTAAAAATAAGAGAGAAGCGAGTACAGGAAAGAGTGTAGGATTAAGGTAAACCCACACGAAAAAACTAAAACGATTGCGAGGATTCTGAAAGAGATTTTTGGAATTTTAAAAGCCTAGAAATAATGTTAACTTCCGGTTTTTAAAAGTTTTTAGCTCAAAATTCTGAAAACTAGGCATATTTTAACGTAAATATAGTAATTAAAATTTCAATTTTGCGAGAAATTAATTAAGCAGAGTCTTCTATTGCGACGAACGGTATACTTATAGTGAGAAAATGTATATGAGTTTCATATATCATCTCTAAAAGAGCTACGCCAACAAGCTTTTTTTCTTTAAATATATTTACTTTAGTGCAAAGAACAATTCGATTTGTTACTGAAGCAATATATGGAAATGGTGATAATTGACTACCATTATCAGATTTTGATAAGAAAAGACGTGCCCATTTTAAATAACTTGGTGGTGTTTGATCAAATAATCTTGGCATAAATATATTTGAAGCAACTAGAATATATAATAATGAATTTGAAAATAAATTTAAATGAAAAAATAAATTTACTTGGAGATAATTGATGAGTTTTACGAACGCGTTTAGAAATTTTCCAATTTTCAGCTAAATAATAATGACGATATTCATGTAAATCAAAATCACTAAAATATTATATAAAATAATCAGTTAGATTTATTTTCAAATAAAGAAAGAAAAGAAAAGCCACGAAAAATTTTTAATAAGCTTGTATTTGATCAAAACATAGTAATGTAGATTTATTTAAAAAAAAGTTTTCACTTAAGAAAAAGTTCGAATCCTCATTTATTACAGTCTTATTCGTAAGATTTGTTATTATTTCATCGAAGCTAATCAATTCGAGTATAGATAATCATTATCTTTTTCTACAGTTATAAATTTGAGACTATACGGACAAAATCGAGCGAAACGATTTGACTTTGATTCTTTATGAAAGCTATTTGAGTTCTTTACAAATTGTAATATTTAATTTTCAAAAATACTGTTTGAACTTGCACGTTTTGTGAACATTAGTTTTCTCAATAATAATTCGATGGGACCAAAGTCTGTAGGACATATTTACCAAGCTAAAAGATATAAGAGTTCAAGTAATGGTGTACAATCTTTTGTATGATTTAATGTTAAATCCTAAAAAATAACAAAATAATTTATTTCATATTAAATCATGTTTTTTTTTTTTTTTGTCTATCTTACTTCATAAATAACATGTAAAGCACAAAGAATTTGTCCTGCATGTGCATAAAGTGGATCATTTGAATTAATTGTTGTATATCGATTAATTCGTTGTTGTTTTGGTTTATCATTTCTATCAATATGTGTTAATGTTGGTGTTGATGATACAGCTTTATGTCTTTGTTGTGGAAATATATTTGATATAATTGCTGGTGATGGATGTTCAACACTACCAGTTGATGTATCACCTTGTTCAATTAATAATGATGTACTACTTGTACTACTTATATTATGTGTCCATTCACGTGCAGCATTTTCATCATTTTCATCATCTGATAAACAATCAACATTTGTTGGAATAATTGGAAGATTATTTAATCCATCATCATGTTCATCATGTGATAAATCAGGTGTTTTATCAAGTAATTGTAATGTTAAATCATCTTTTTTAAATAATTTAACTAAATTTGGTTCAATACGACGTATTTCATTTAACATAAATGGCCAATCTTCATCAATATCATTAATATCAATTTTTGTTTTTTTTATTGTTTGTGGTGGAGTTGGTGATGATGATTTAGATTCTAATCGTTTTATATATGAACATTTACGTAAATCATAACCAATTAATGTTAATAATGTTTTAACAAATGTATACCATTCAGCTGGTGAATGTTCATTAATTGGATCAATATTTGATGAATAAAAAATTGCTATAAATTGATTAAATACTTCACGTGGTACACATGAACATACAGCTTTTAAAGCAGATAAACCTTTAAAAAAAAAAAGAATTAAATAGATTAATAACATAAGTGAACCAGTCGTTTTTGGTTCCGGTCAGCGAAAATATTTTCAGTTCCGATCCAGCTCAGAAACTTACATAATGGTGTATGACAAATATTAGGTAATTCAACAGTATAATAACGATTATTTTGTAATTTAAGATTAAATAATCGACCACGAACATCATCAAGTGATTCATAACGTGTTATTGATAAGAAATTTCCTGTATTTGTTGTACCACCAGGTGTATGAATATTTGATATTGTTGTTGGATGTAAATCATTGAGACTTTCATCACATAGAAATGATTGAGGATTAAGTGCCGGTGTTAATGTTGATGAAACTGGTGATGATGGAAATTTCTTAAAAGATATTATTTTTTATATTTAAAAGAGAAATTTTCAAAAAAGAAAAATCTACTAATGGTAATGGTGTTCGATGAAAACTTGTTGGACGACTTGATGTTCGAACACGTTGATAAGGTGTATAACGTAGAAATGAATGTGATGATAATGGACCAGTTTCTTCATGTAAAAGAACTTTAGCAATCTAAAAATTGGGTTTTTTTGTTTTTAAAATATAACTAATTAGAAAAATATTTATTAGAATAGAAACTTCATCTCTTTTTAAATAATATCTTATTTCGAAACTATTAATCAATCCTTAAGTAATGAATTTTCAAAATTTAACTTACTTTTGATGCACCGGAATAAAGAAGAATTGAACGAGATAAATCGAGTACAACAAGAAATTTTAATGACTAAAACAATATTAATTTAATACAATCATTCTAATAGAAAAAAAAAAGAAAACATTTTCATACAGCAACAAAAATTGCATCTCTTGCATTAATTGTTTCAACTTTATTTACACCAGTATTAACTGTTCCGAGTGTTGTTTTTTCAAGTAAAACAAGTCTAAAATAATATAATTGATTTTTAAAACAATAAAATTTACATTCTTTTCATTTTTACCGTAATTGTCTAACATGTGGCATTAAAAAAGCTACCCATCGATGATCAGATAAATCTCTTACACCAAAAAATTTCGTTGCACATTGTTCTGGATCTCTACAAACAATAACAAAAAAGAAAATATTTAAGAAAATTTCATTTCATTTCATCTATTATTTACTTCGATAATGAATTAAATGATGTATCTGCCCAAATAAATTCAACACAATAATCTGGACAAAGTGGATCAGGTATTGAATTTGAATGTGCAGCACAATCAGCATTAAGTGTAGCCATAAAACTTCCATTTGTACCCATTCGATCAATTAATGCTGTTGTTGGAAACTGTGATAAATTAGTTGTTCCACCAACATTACCTATAGTTAATGTTGAACATGAAAATGGTGTTGCTGTTGTTGTTGATGATAGAAATTGTGTTGATGGTAAACGAGTTGTTGCACGATTAATTGAATCAGATAATGGTGATCGTCTATAATACAAAAAAAAAAGAAGAAGTTTTATATGTATAGAAAATAAAAAGAATATCTAATGGATATTTGGAAAGTATTTAGACAAGATGTTTGTTCACTTTTGATCTACTAGAAAAAATATGTCCGATGAGTCACAAATTATGAGTTTTTCGAATATTGGCTTAAAAATTTTATCTTACGAGAGAACATATCCAACTGTCGGACACTATTCGGCTTTATATTATGTGTATGAGTAGGTGATGAGCCTGAATCTTATTAAGCTTTTCTTAGTCTCATCGAGACGTACTCATAGCCATACTATGAAATCGAACGGCACTCGTCAGTTTTTGGTATTTTCATTATTGCGATTCATAGCCAAAAGTTGGCATCTTTATTTATATATTAGCTTGTAGATCAGATACTACTCTATAAAATACACTATTTGAAGTGATTTTTGTCTTTCGACGAGGCACCTCAATTTTCGTTTCTCCTAAAAACTCATTTTTGAAAAATCGACAATTGTCTTACGTTGACATGAGCTCTTGAAAAAATGCTTATAGTCTCACTTGAGTGAAAGCTATAGATTAGTTTAATATCACATTTTGAAGAGAACTGTCTAGTCTAGAAAAACGATTGACTTCGACAATTTTTAGCATGTTCGAAAAGGGACTTATAGGATAAAAATATATTGGCTCACCATTAAAAATAATTTTCTTAGGCCTTTCAAAAAGTTCTTCACCTATTCTTGAATAAAAATAGATACAAAATTTTTACGTCCATTATTCTAAAAGAGTTCATAGCTTTTGATTCATGGAAAATATTTTCTATCAAGTCAAAAGTGAATAAACATCTTATCTAAAAACTTTCCGATCATTCCCGTTATTCATACGATATAACAGCCATTGATGCTAATCGTCTTGGATTTGTTAATAAATGACTTGGATTTGGTGATGAATTTGTTCCAACATTAGTTGTTGTTCCACCTGAAACTGTTGTTGTTAATATACTTGAACGACGTGATAATGTATTATTCATAATTGATATTTGTGCAAGTGACATATTTTGTTGTGTTAATAATGTATTTGTATTTAATGTTTGATGATTATTTCCTTGTCCTAATTGACTTTCATTTAATGTTGGTAATGTCATATTTGTTGCTTGATGACGATCCTTTTATTTAAAAAAAAATCAAAAAAAGTAAAATTAATTAAGAAAATAAAAAACATTTTTTTGTTTTATTTTTATTTAAAAATTTACTTCATCAGTACATTTTCGTAATAACCATAAACTATGTACTCGATCAATTTCATCAAAACGTAATATAAGTTGTTCATCACTAGTTAAACCTGCTGTTGTATAAACATGTTTATCAAAACTATAAAACCATTCACCATGATGTCTTGATATAACTGGTTTAACTTCATCAAGTGGATGTGATAGAGAAAATAAATTTGGAAGATAATGATCATTTCTAAACGAAAAGCAAAAAAAAAAAGATTCAATAAAAAGAAAGAAAAATTTTATTAAATAAAATATTTTACGATTGTCGTTCAATCATTAAACCATTTTGAAATGACCAAACTTTTGATACCTTTTAAAAGAAAAAAATTTATTCTTAATAAAAATTTAATGTTTTGTTTATATATATATATATGTACAGAGAATGGCAGAGCAACTTTTGTATATCCACTATCCATACCAAGAACAGTTAAACAATTATGTTCAATTACAATTGGAAATTCTGTTCCACCATGTTCACCTAATATTAAAAAAATAAAAATAATAGATTTTTATTTTCTTTTTCTTTTTCATTTACAAGACATTGAACATTGATCAAATTTCGTCCATAAAAGCTGAAAAAAATATCAACTTAGACTTTTTTTGTTTCTTCGAAATTTTTTTTGTTTTTTTTGATTTTACTTTTTTTGGTATCGTATCAGTATTAAATTCCATATAAGATGGACATTGAATATTCTGAAGTGGATATGTCCAAATAATATGTGAACCTCGAGCATAAATTTCTTCGTCACCTTGTCGATTACTTGTTGCACTTATTGACCATAATTCCTTTTAAGAAAAAAACAAAGAAAAATTTCTTTTTTGTGTATTATTAAAATTATTATATTAACTTGTTCAGTATTTATAGTTGTATCTTCATCAATATAATTTGCTCCATTAGGTTTAAAAAGAGCGACTTTACTAACACTAATTGTAGCTAAATAAAAATTGAAAATAATTATTTTTAATTTACAATTAATGTGAATATAGAGAAATTCCACCTGCTGGTTGCATAACTTGATTAGTTCGGAATAATTTTAGATGACAAAAAAGCGAAACAATAGCAAGTCATGAATTATTGGTCAGTTGATTTTCGAGATGGACTAGATATATAACATTAATATCAAAAAATAGAGAAAATTTTTTTCTATCAAACTACGTTTTCAATTTTTTTTAAAAAGAGACTATCAAAAGATGGAACAAGATAGAGGGCAGTGCTATCACACAAAGGAAAAATAATTGCTTCAAAAGTATATCAGCTGTCTGTCATGTTCATTATGAAATTTGTATTGGTTTATAAAAGTCATAGCATACATCAATTGGTGGCTGTCAGTGATTATCTTAAAAACTCGAGTTAGGCTAGCGAATTTGATCTGATCAAAGTCTATAATTCACTTTATGAGTTCATTTAGGATCATAGAAGTTCTAAAATAATTCTTAGGTACTCTCTAAAATTGATGAGCAAAAAGCATTTATAAAGTCTCTAAAAGATTTATTTAACAAAGTAATTGATAAAGTTTCAACACATTCAATGAATATTCATGGTTAAATTTTCTTTTTTCTGTTATTTTTGCGAAGACTTTTTTCATCTGCTAGTCTTTTATCATTTGTTTAATACTCTTTTTTATTTTTTTATGAATGAAGATATTTTAACAGTTGATGTCCAGTAACTTTTTCCGTTAAAACAAGATATATCAGTCGTCTCTATAAATTTCCATTAAATAGCTTCCGTTTCATATGAAATTTTGAGATATAAATTCTTATGATCCATAATAACATCTCGAACAAAGGAGAACTCAGAAATTAAAGTAACATGAATTTCGCAATATTGACTTTCAACAATTGTCCGAAATCTAGTTTTGTTAATGATGGAATCTTTATGTATGACACGATATGACGAATTGATTGAACTCTGATTTTATCATCTGCAGATGATGCAAAACTGTTATTTATATTACACTGAAACGATAATTTTCAATCAATTGTAAAAAGGGATGCAGGTGAAAAAATATGATAGAGGAAGATGCACAGCATGTCTGGTCTCACGATATGCATTCAACATGATTCCATTGAATTCTAAATGCATCCGACATTTTTCTAGCTGTCAGATCGAATATTTTCGACAGGATCATATCTGAAGTCGTCAAATTTCTAAAGAATTTATCGGACTATTTGGGATATACTGTAGGATTCGACAGCGTACAAGTTTCTTCGTTTTGGATAGACTAGAAGATGGCTCTAGATTCTCTATGGAATCTAAAATAAAGAGCTTGAATCGATTTAAAATATGATTATTTTTAGATTTATAAGTGGTTGTGTATCTCTTCCGAAAGGGTAACATGAATTTCGGCCCGGTCCAAATGTCTGATGATTTTTCGACCCGCGCACAAATTCCTCTCATTAATCCCTAAAAAAGAAGTCACTTTTCTATAACTGGTGGCTACATTCTGCAGTGCTGAGCAGTGCGACGTACTCAGACTCCACAGCGCCGCCATTTTTCCTTCTTTTTTTCGAATCGTTGTTATTCGTTTTAGCTTTGACGAATAATCCTGATTTTCTTGCTATTCGATGGTCTTCCCAAAAAGTCGCGAAAATGGAAAAACTTAGGATTATTTATCGAGTGTACATGTACAACAAATAACAAAGATTCGAAGAAAAGAAGGAAAATTGGCGGCGCTGTGAAACCTGCGTATTGCTCAGCACTACGATGCTTTGCTCAGTATTACGTCGCTTTGCTCAGCACTATGGAATACGCTAAGTATTCGTCAAGGTTTGAGTATCTTTTATCAACAGCAATGACATGAATTTCGTCCCGGGTCGAATTTCCGGTGGTATTTCGGCCCTGAGCGACAGTTCGCCGGAATTTTGGTCCGGGCCGAAAATTCCTTGAGCCGAAATTCTGGCCTCACTCCCGAAAGCTTCAGCAAAAGTACGGTTATATATGTTGCGTCAAAATAACGGGAAAAAATGGGTATTTAACAGGATGACCATTCAAGTGACTCGAACCAAAAAACCGTTAGTTGACCGTCAGCTGACCACTCTGTATAGTATGCACCATACTAGTAGTTAACTGGGATATGTTAGTAGTAGTGACTTAAAATTGGCGGTATACCGCTGATAAACCGGTGGTAGTTTCGTGCTCTACTGGCAGAATCCGAATTCGAACCCATTGACCCGTAACATTATAGTTCTCAAAATAAATATACATCGTTATAGTCAGCAAATTAGTCGAGTGAATTGTGTCTCTAAAAAAAATTCTTAGCTTTTATATTTCTATATCTCGAGTTGTATTTGAGTGAAACTTGATTACTCTTAAGAAAAATGGAAGAAGTAATATTCACATTTTTCCCCGAAACGATTAGATTTTCTTCAAAAGCGCCTCAAGATATATAATTTACAAAACAAGAGTTTTTTTTTATTAACAAAACCAACTGACCTAATTTTGTGCTCGTGATAAGGTACATTTGAATCATTCTGGTATCTATTGTATCATATTTTTGCAAAAGTGATCGAAAAAAAAAGTAAACGGCTGCATTTAAAAGTGTCATCATCTGATAGAGAATATTTTAAAGTATAAGAAAAAGTAATTTTGCAAATTATCAGTCTTTTATTTTGTCAGATTTAGAGATCGAAAGCTTCCTAGGAACTTATTATGGGGTCTATTGTCTTATTTGAGTAAAAACTAATGACATTCAGGAATTAACGTGATTCTATAGGTTTTAGAAGATTTTCTTTCGTGTTATGTATCCAGAAGGAATACAAAAATGATCAGTTTGATACAATTCCTTTTTTAGATTTTTAGTCAGGCAGAAGGGTAGTACTAACTAGAGAATAGAGCATATCATCGTATTTTTTTTAGTAACTTTGTTGAGAAATGAGTTAGAGTCTTGATATTTGCAATACAAGTTGTCCTTATCAATTAATATTTGTAGTAAAAAAAGCAGCTCTTGACTCTTTGTAGTTTGCTCAAAAGGCGGCGGAACACACAGGGAAAAAAGGCAAATTTTTCTATCTGTTAATTCTTATGCTTAGAAACAAGCTGGGGCCTCGATATTTACAACATAAGTTGTGCTCGCCAATTGACACTTGTGTTAAAAAGATCAGTTCTTAACTCCCTGCAGTTTGATCAGGGGGTGGGTGAAAGGGAGTGGGACAAATTGTGTGTCACATGCCAATTGATACCACTAAGATGTAAATTATTCAAAAACAAAAAATGTTAATAAGCTTTAATTTTCATTAATTGGCAGTGCTCAAATTGGTGAATCTTTTTATGGAATAAGATTTGGCTTAAAGTCTTTGTTGGATTCACACTAGGCTTAAGATGGGATGGGACACTTTTTTTCCTGTTTTCAGGAGCTATTGAAAGAATGTCAAATTTCTGTGAAATGACAATAGCTGGAAGAAAAATAAGATTATGAATAGATAGAGCATTCAGACATGATATAAGAAAATCGATCAAATATCATTTACATTTTTTGTTTCAAGTAAAAAAGAAAAGACCGAAAGAAAAGCATCCAATCTGGAACCATCATAAAAATGCACAAAAAAGGTCAAAAAAAAGTAGTTTACTTTCAGCATTTTTCGCAAACGATAAAAGATAGAAATCTAATTTTATCAGCACAAGTAGAGCATGACTGACAGATATTTTAGTATTAATTTCGAGCAATTTGACTGAACAGGAACCGAGAAATAAACAAGGCCATTTTTGACGGTCAAATGGTGCAATAAACACCAGAATGACTCATGTAACATTGTATTGAATTCCGGATAATATATTAATACAAAATCAATCGAGTATAGAATCATTAATTGAGCAAATATCATCAATATCAGTTGATACAAAATTGACGTTATTAATAAAAATTGTTTTTTTCTTGTGCTAGAAAGTCAAGTCGTTGAATATTAACACCTATTAGTGAATAGAGAACATGCATATTGTTCAGTTTCTTTTTATCGAAATTAAAAACATTTACATTATTCAGTTATTGAATTAAATCATTATATTCAAATATAGAAGTATAGAACGAATATTGAGAATCATTCAATATAGACTTCATAATTGATTTTTCTAGATGGTGTAACCAAGATTAGGCGATATTTGATCATGTAGAAGCAGAAATGTTCGAAGCAAGGAAATGATCCTCGAATCTTGAAAATTTATTTTTGTTTTCTCTAGCAGTGTGTCAGCGCTTTATTGGTTTCTTGTTCGCCAATTTCTTCCGAAAAAAAAACGTTTAAACCCACATAAGTTCAGTCACCTTTAGTGATTTTCCAATTGACCTTTCGCTTCTCAATTCTGGCGATCTTAGAACATCCCCGCGCAGAAGTCTCAATACAATCAGTAAATAGGTCTAATAATGATGTATGAATTTCAATTCCGCAATAAGAAGTTAAATTTCTAATACTACAGATATTAGTTGTTCTATAAATGGATGTTTAATTATGTTCACAATGAAAATCATAGATTATATCATTCCTAATACTATTCAAATCTCAGGCATGTCATTAGTTTTTTTTAATTACATTACATTGTCTGTATTTATACAATGGTTTATCCAACAAAGAGTTTTTTTTATAGCATTCTAATAATAGTAAAATATGATTTACCTAGAATGTAGCATGACATACAGTAGGGATTTCTTATTCTCTGTTACACCTTGAGGAAAAACGACTTCCTGACTTGTTTTCTTACCTCGGTTTCCAGCTATATTTCGGACAATACCATAGAAAAATCGACAAGAATAAGAGAAAAAATTTAAAAAGAATTTTCATTTCCATTTTCCCGTTAATCAATATCTTGTTCTGTTATTAAAAACAAAGCATAAGACTAAAAATTTCAATCTATCTAATGATTAGACATGTGACAATGCTCAACTCTATAAACCAGTTCTTTTCATACGAGCCAGATTATTGAATGCCTGATTATTTTCTTATCATAAATTGCCAACAGCTCTATTTTGTCACACTTGTACAGCTTAGCTTCATAATTCGTAAGGCATAAAATGAGATTTTTAGAGACACTACTCTATCGAGAATGATTGATCAATTTCATGAAAGACTTTAAATATCAATTTTATTATAAGAATTTTTCATTCTCTAATAAAGAAGGCAAGTAGCATTTTCAACAACGTACATAGTTATTTTTTACATCTGATAATTACAAATGATTCAGACTTGCAATTTAATAATCGTTTAAGATTCCAATCATATAGAAAATTCAAACAAAAAAATAATTAGTAATTCGAACAAAATTAATAACATTAATTCATTAGTACGCTGGATTTTAAAAATTTATTTTTCATACTTCAAAATTTTATTTTACAAACAAAATTAACTTCAAAAAAAACAAAACGAACACACCTAAATGCGAGTATAAAATAAAAATTGTTCAAGTGTAATTATCAATCATATTTAAAATCATCAGACTTATCATTATAATAAGGCGGCGGCATTGGTGCTGATGGTGCTGGTGGTGCTGATGGTGGCATTGTTCGATTATTATAACGATTTCGTAGTTTATCAATATGATCACAAAATTTAATAATACGTTTTATTAGAAGATTTTCAATAAGTGTCATAAATGGTTTGGCAATAAATGAAAATATTCCTAATTTTTTATAAATAAGTCGACGTGTATAAAAACTTAAACCTGTATTAACAATTTCATCAATAGCTTTATTACGTGATGGAAGTAATTGTGGATTTTCTAAAAATAGAAAAAAAAAAACAAAACAAAAGAAAGAATTTTTTTAATAATAATAATAATAAAAGATTTATTTGTTTATTCTTTTACCTTTATAAAATTTTACATCACGTTGACTCATCGAATATAATTGATTGACATTTGTAATAACAGTTGTTATATCATGTGAAAAATTTTTTATTAAATGAAGAAGTCCCGCAAGTATACCAACAATAATTGCTAATGGTATACCAACAGTAAAAAAATGTATTACACGTTGTGAAAATGATCGTTTTGGTCGTTGAGGTTGAGCTTCAGGTGGTGGAGCTGTTATTGGTGTATCAGAATTTAAATGTGATAAAATATTCGAAAATGTAATTGTTTCATCTTCAATAAATAATGATCGAGCAGCTATTTTTAATGCTGGACGAACTAAAGAAAATACTGCAAATTTAACACTTGACAAATGATCAAGTGCAGCAACTAATGGTTCTCGACAATAAGCTGAAACATCAAATCTATCACCAATCATTCGTGCATAAGGTGGAAAACTTCCTAAAGAAAGAAATTTTCATAATTAGTTTTTTTTGTTTTTCAGCAATTTAAAATTTATCATTTTACCTGTAGTCATGTTTTCAAACAATTATATGAGATCGAAAATAAGTATTCGATTGTTTTTTGTAATGTATATGTGTTTTTCACTGGATTGAGTCCAAATAAATGTTCGCTACATTCAAATAAAAAGTCAAGATATAGTAGCGCCCTCTGTGTATTGTAGGTAGAAAGAAAGAAATAAAGACTTTTACGCAGTATGTTATTTTTTCTCGAAAGTTAAATGAATCATCATTGATATATTAATTAGAGTTCAAAGTTAAATTTATCATTTCTTTAAAATGATAATACTAATATGAACTTTTTTTTTATTTATTAACAAATTTTCAATTGATATTATTTAAAAATATATTTTTACTATTTTGAAAAAAGCAATTTATCTTTACAAATATTTCTTGTTAATAATAAAATAATAACATCCGATTGGTTAAAGCATTATATGACAATATTCTTTTATATTTTTTTCATATCGAAAATTAAACACCAAAAACAATAAGTTGAAAATTAATTATAAATTTGTTAATTTTATTATTATAGATATTTATTATATATTATTGAGTAATTAAACAACATAAGCATTCTGTCTGTTCACAAGAATATTATACACTACTAACATAGACATGATTTTCATATATGTTTAATACAGTTAGATATGCAATTTGAAATATCGATGACTAATAAATGTAAAACAGAAAAAAATACTTGAATTAATCTATTAAAATTCTGAGCACTCATTGACATGATGAAAAAAAATTATTTTGAACTTTTACTACATTTATAATGAAAAAATATTTAGAGTTTTTTGCGTGTCATGCCTTTTACAACATGATAGTATAAGTAAAAGAATTTTTTCATCAGATTATCCACTAGAGTTAAGAATCCTTTAGAGAAAACTCACATGTGCACATGCAATGATTACAAAGTTTTTAAGGACATTGAACTTTCATTTAATTATGCTTCTAATGCCAACATTTAATGATAGTAACCGCAAGGATAAAAATAATAGACTTAAATTTAATAATATATATTTATTAGATGTCTTTTCTTAACGTTCGAAATTATTATTCTAATTCTTTAATTAACTTCATATGATGTATAATCATATCTATTCAATCTAATTAATTATTTATCAATAAACATTTACCTAAGAAAATTAGACTAACTATATAATTTTTCTGTATTTTATTTATCGTTAATAAGCTTGGGAACATATGATGTTTGCACAAAGAAAAAACAACAGAAATATGATATCATTGTGCATGACTTGTAAAGATATATGTCTCTTTTATTTGCAATCATCAGTTTACTGCTTTATAATTCTAAAAGAAAAGAAAGTTTTGAATCATGTATAGATTCTCTTTTGTTGGGATGCTCGTTAGAATAAAACGTTCATCTGATCATATTACTTACGGATAGAATTGCAAAAAAATTATATCTTTAGACTTTGATCTTTTATGCACAAATAATTTCTTAACCTTAGACTTGTGAATTTTTTGCTTAGTTAGTACTTTTATTTGTAGTATATAAATGATTACAATTTAAATTTTAGTATTAGTTTAAAATATTTTATATTTGTATTATGATATAAAATGAACGTCAAATCTTGATTGATATTTGTACTTAAACGATAAAAACAAAAAAAAAAAGTCTATTGAAAAACGGAAACTACCGTTTTGTTTAGTTACAATCAATCTAATCTATTTGTTGTCTTGCATGTAACTATAACAACAACATCATTTTTTTTTCTCTTCTATAACATGCTTATTCTCCCGTCAAATAAAAAATTCTTTCCTAATATCAAGCAACGATAATGAGTACGTCAATCCTTTCTTCTTCTTTTCCCTCTTTTTTTCCATCCAAGGTGTCTCTTAGAGAAAATTTACAAAAAAAAAAAAAGAAATAAACGGAACGACAGAGAGAGGGAGAAAAAAAAAGAAGACAAAGCAGAATATTACAAAGATCTTCATTGGTGTTCCATTAACAATAATATTGTCAAGCTATTGCCATGACTTCACTGACTTCAAAAGAATCAAATCAACTTTCTGAAGAAACTGGTCTTAGTAAATTATCAATACAAGATTGGCATAAACGTTTTGTGCAGGAATGTCCAACGGGTAGTATATCAAAAGAACGTTACATTAATTTATATCGTTCATATTATCCTCGTGCACGTAATTCGGATACATATGCTCAAATGTTATTTACTGCATTTGATGATGATCGTGATCAAGCATTAAATTTTCGTGAATTTCTTCGTGTTGTAGCAGTTAGTCAAGGTACAGATGAAAAAGCTAAACTTGAACTTGCTTATAAAGCATATAATCGTAATCAATCAGATGCTAATTTAACACGTAAAGAAATACAAAATGCTGTAATGGCTATATTAAATTTAGTTGAAACAAAAGATGATACAGATGACAATAATGATACAGATAAACGTCAAACAACAATTGATTGGGTTATGAAACGTTTAGGTTATGAAGAAAAAAATGAAATAACTAAAAAAGAATTTATTCGACGTTGTAAAGGTGATACAAATCTATATGAATTTTTAGCATTTCATTGTGTACCAAAACCAAATTGTCCTGATGGTGATTTACGTGGAAAAGAAAAATATAAAATAACCATTAAAACTGGTACTGAAGGTAAAAAATTAGTTCTATTAAAAGCATCAGGTACAGATGCAAATGTTTATTTAATATTACATGGTGAAAAAGCTAATTCTGGTACTATACAATTACAAAATTCACAAACACATAAGGATCCATTTGAACATGGACATACAGATGTATTTATACAATTTTTACCATCATTAGGTAAAATCAAAGGTGCAACATTGTGGCATACAGGTGATAAATCTCAAGGTTGGCTTGTTGAAAATTTAATGATTACAAATGAAGCATCAAATACGACAACATATTTTCCTGTACAACGTTGGCTTGATTCTGATGAATATGATAAAAAGACAAAGGTTGAACTTATTCCAAATCAACCACCGGGTTATGATGAATAGACTAATGAACATTTTACGTTTTAAATTTTCTTATATTCGATATATAGGAAGCTCTTCAATACACACACACACACACACATACATATTTATATATATATATATTTAACTACTAATATTTCAAATAAATATTCTCAAAATGAAAATATCTTTTTGTGTCGTATTGACCTTAGCATTAAAAAGAAAAACATTTATTTTGAAAGGTCATTTGATACGAATCAAAGAAAATAGATTGATAAAAAAAAAATGATACGTGAGCCTCGAAAATGACTCTCTCAATCTACTTTATAAATTGTCCTATAAACGCAATGAAATTTTTACAGATAATTATAAGTGTGACTAAAAAAGTATATTAAATGTTACTTTGAGAAAAAAAAGAGAAGAAAACTATGATGTTATATTAAATTTCTCGATATGAAATTCTTTCATAAGATATTTTACGACATCAAGAATTTGTCGATTGAAAATAAATTGAAAAAAAAAATGAAATTTAGATTTTTCAATTTGATGACAAACAAAGTTGCATGTAATCATCTCAAATATCACTATGCCAATAGAACACAGACGTCACAAAAATTATTTATTAAAAATGAAATTACATTCATAAATTAATTTGTTGTCAAATCGAATTTGTCTATTAATAATAAGATGAATGAAGAAGAATAAAAAAAATCAAGTTTCATTTGACTTCAGACAAGTTTTATTTAAGTTAAATAAATTGATTATCGATTAATCAGGAAAAAAAAGGAAAATATTAAAGTTTATTTTGCTTTAAAACTTAATAAATTTACATTACTACAGATACAAAGCTAAACACAAAATAGAATACAATCTATGACTAGAGATGATTTTTTTTTTTATTTTTTTTAAGAATAATAATCATTCAGTTCGTTTTCTGTTTCATATTTAAATACATAACTGTAATATTCGTTTTGTTGTGTATTCTATTCTTCTTGAATTGATGATAATGTTGCAACTCGTGGCCGTATTGAAGGGGTTCGTTGTCGTGAAGAACATTGACTGTGTATGTAATGTCCATTAATTGGTGAAATTTTGTATGAAGATTTGGCTGAAACTTTGTTTTTGATTGATGTTTTTGATGATGATGTTGAATGCTTTTGATTAGGAAAGTTGTACGTTGGTACCACTGGTTGATTCAAATGCCAAAACATTTTTGATAAAAAATGTGCAAGTTGTTTACCAAAAGTTGATTTATCTTTTGCCATAAGTGTATTTCTACGATGACATAATAAAATTCAGAGCATAAATATATATGTATATGTATATATATACATAGGTATATATATATATACTAGATATTAAACACACAGGTGAACAATCATATAGGAATATACAGGTCGCGTCCTCTCATTACTAATTTTTTGTGTCGCAAGAGTGGGGAAGGACAAATTTGTATTGCTTTTATATACGCAATTACTTCATTAGCGTCATTCTAATATAAAATCATGTGTGAGACACAACACGTGAAAAAAGAAAACGAAATACTGCGTGCATGTATATCTGATTAATAATTAGACAAGACGTAAATAATCGAAAATTTCTACGTATTATTTTTTTTCCTACAATTTTTGTATGGTAAGATTGTGGATGTTGATTCGCTTTGAAAAGATGAGTCTCTCAAATTTTCAAAACAAAATTTTTCAAAAAAAAGAAAAATCGAAAAAAATCTTGAACTTTAGACTCTATTATAACAAATGTCAATATCTCATGTATTTGTGAGTATTCTATTTTTTTTATTGCTTCATGAAACTCTGTAAATATGTTTTCTAGTTCTCGAACTCAAATCGACTAAAGAAAGAAAATTATAAGGTTACTTCTGTCTAGTTAATTTTGTTTTGCAAATGACAAAAAAATGTCTATAGAGTAGATCAGAACGAAAAAATAAAAAATATAGATACATGAGAAAATTGACATCTGTTCCAATGAAATATAATATTCGAAATTTTTTTGATGAAATTTAGTTTTGAAAATTAGAAAGACGTATTTTTTAAAAATAAATCAAGGGGTTACATTCGATCACACAAAAACAAAACTAAGAAAAAAAAATCGCCGAAATTTTCAATTATTCACATCTTACTCGAAGAAAAAAATTCGTATTTTTACGTTTTAATAATAAAAATAAATGGAAAGGAGCACATTACTTGTTCTACCCACAAAAATTCTACACAAGATAAGTACTTTCGATAAAACTGATGTTTTTGCAAGCTTGTACAGAATAACTCTAACTATGAATCATTCATGCTGGGTCAAGGGTTTCTCTTTCTTTTTTTCTGCTCTTGATCGTACCCAATAGTTAAATTTAGTTACATGTTTATGCTACTGATTGTTTTTTCTTTCTGTGCGAAAACATTATATCACGAAAGACGCTAATAGAAGAAAAAAGAACAAGTGCATTTTTTTTCGATGCTAGCCAGAGAATGATTAATTTTCAAAAACAAAAATAATGCCTAGAAGGTGACAAAATTTGCATGAAAATGTCAGTCAATATTTAACAAAAACAAAATATCGAGGAGGCAAGTGTATGATTAGATTCAAATCAATCGACCCGTAACTTGATTTATAAGTGAAATTAATAACATTTGTTAATACAATAAGAAAAAGATCAAAACGAAATAATATTTTAGATAAAGTTTTTTTTTCTTTTTTTTTTGAAATAACGACTATGAAAATATGACAAACATATAATATAAATAATAAATGATATTTGAATGCAAGGTTGATTTTCAAAGCTGTCATCTACGTTTCGGTTGAATACACATTATTTGAATATTTTTTTTTCCAATCACTCCATAGTAATGTTTTTAAGTACCTGGTAAATATTTTGACTAGTTTTTAGCCTACTAAAAAATACTTTTGTAAACATATAAAATGTGTGGACTTTGCCCATGAGATATAATGTTAAGTTTATACTTAAATATTTTTGATAGTAGAATTAGTTTATCAAGAATAGAATGAATCTTTATTATTTGATTAATCTTCGTAGGATGTTAAATATTGAATTTAATTTTTTAGTTATTTTATTAATAAAATTATTTAAATTGAGAAATATATTTGCTGAAATGTAAGAAGTTTAATCGAGAAAAAAAAACGAAATCGATTTTGTAATGACATTTATTGCATAAAGAATTCATTTAACAAACAATAAAAATTCAATTCAATAATGGCTGATTTAAGTTGAATTAGTCAGATGAAAAACATGGAAATATTTATAAGTTTTTCGATTATAATAAGATAACCAAAACTAGTTATTAATTATGAATGAATAAAATTAATTTAGAATTTTTCAATCAACTACTTTCTTGTTTACTTGTTTTTTTGCTCTCTAGGGTTGATTTACGTCGTGATTAGGAATATATATATAGGTAAGAAAGCACGTAGTGTGCAACCCCTCAACATAATTTTGCAATTACTCTTCGACAACAATATAATACGTGTCTTATGAGTATTATCTCCCTGAATTGCGCGTATAAATACAATAATATCAGTTCATAGTACATAGAATTAATCACTCGTCAAACGACTTTGACCAAGCTGTTCTTCATCAATAATTAAAACTTGAACTATTTAGTTTTCTTTTGTTTTTCATTAATAAGTTTATATTTATTGAAAGTTTGTGATTAATCAAAGATTGATATAATATTGCTTTAAACATGACAAGACGAGACAAAACTCGTTGTTATAGTCTCTGCTGTTCCTGGTGATGGTAACGGAGTAAAATAATTAATTTCATCAAATATAAAACATGAATAGGAATATAATCTTAGCATGGCTCATTTAAAAATACGTGCTTGTAAATTATTTTTGAAATACTTATGTTTCATATACTAATAGGAAGAATAAATCGAGTTTATTTTTTATCTAAAAGAACTTTCTTTTACAGAGTTATTCTAATATATTCCAAGATATAAATTGAAATGTTTTTTTTTTCAAAATGAGATATTTCTATTAAATAACATCAATTAACTTGGGAGATTAACGAAATCAAACTAAAATATAAAAATCTTCAAATCCATAACATAGATGAATAAATATACTAATCTTTCAATATTACATTCATTTAATATAAACTCTTTTGATTAATTATTCATTTAGTTGTATGAAGAAATTATAATACATTGATTAACAATCTACAATAATTATGAATGAATTTTCTCTCGTTTTTTTTTTTATTGTCAATTTAAAATATTTGATTACATGATTATATTTAAAAATGAAACTACGACAAAAAAAAAGAAAGTTGTCTCATTGAGTAAAAAATGTATTTTTGTTTTAGTAAGCTTAGACTGAAAGCTCACAAATTCTACGTTTCTATCAAACCATAAAAGTAATTCAATATAAAAAGCTGTTAGTGCAAATCCTTGCAGGATTAAAATATGAAACACGATATAGCTACTATTACTTACCATAGAAAAATTGTTTTATTCTATCTATTTGGGAACCCATTTCTTCACCATCATTTTACTTATTAAACTTCGAAAAATACAATAAGACAGTAGGTCATATATTCTAATGAGACGTTATTGGTATTCCAATTCAAATAAAATTGAGTTTATACTGTAAATATAATTGCCAATAAATGAAAATAAGAATGAAAAGTTAGATAATGACAGATACGAATGATTTATTCAATGATCATGAAATTATGGTCTTTAATCATGGAAATAGACAAATAGTCAATAGAATATCCTAACACGCGTATACTTATACATATGAAATGCTTGTTGTTTTCATTCTCTATTGAAAGTTGGTGCTACATATACATATTCAGAGGATCTTTAGTACAATAGTTATTTACATAAGTAGATAAAGATATTCTTGTTAAGTAATCTATTTAAAGATAAAAAATTTTAAATTATTTTTCTTTGTATTTTAGTAATAAAGAAATAGAGACAGAAAGTATTTCAACTGTTATAAAGAAAAATTGCAAATATGAAAAAATCTATTGATTATTTGTATTGCATGGGTATTTCTATTTACTGCTTTTCAAGGTATTTTTTAATTATCAATAAATTTACTATTGAAATCAAAAGTGTCCAATTAAAATAAGTCTGTCAAATCTACAATTAAATTTAAACGTCGAAAGTAATGTTGGTATAAATTCCATGACTTTAATCTATGTTTTTTTTTAAATATTTTCTTCGATATTATTACTTCATATAATGCTAAGTTTAATAATCATATAAATAAATATTGCAAAATATTTTTTTACATAGATACATATCTTTGGTATGAAATGAATAATTGTAATATGCCAATTTGATTATCTTGCATTTATTACTTCAAATTTATATGCTAAATCGAGATTAACGTATCCAGCATCAATCTTCATACATCTTCCTGTTGTACCATTATGGAAATATCAGCAGTGTTCAGAATACTAAAAAGGGAAATTTCGAAAGTTTTGGAAATTTCAAACATTTGTGTTTCAAATTGTTCGGTATTTCCCAAAATTATGTAATTTGTGAAATTGCTGTAATTCGATATTTACCGAAGTTTCCAATATTTCTGTAATTACCGAAATTTTCAATATTTCTGTAATTACTGAAATTCCTAATATTTCTAAAAACTTTTGATTTACACTGCTGTGTGATTATCGAGTTAATAGAAATTTCGGAAATTTTGTTAATTTCCTTTTTCGAAAATCTGAACATATCTCAATAATTCACAATATAATTCCTAAAAATTTCACTAATATATTTAAGAATATATATCAATTTGGTGCTCGATTTTTTTGAAACAAAAGATTTTTATATTACATATAATAATATTGCACCAGTGGAACTAGTATGATGAATTTTCTATTCGAAAGAAAAAACCAAAGCAATAATATTAATTTCATTGTGTAAGATTTTTACTTTATGTTATATTTATATTGATCGTACAATTAAAAATATCATTCTTGTTGTTATTCTACCTGATCAAAGATGAAATAAATGTGAATCAAAAAAAAATAAATTTTAATTAAAAAAATCTATCATATATAAGTTGGTGGAAAAAAGTTTAATACCAACATATTTTTGATTTTTTCTATAATCTTAGTCAATTAATTCAAATTCAGATAATGATTTTAATAGGCAATGAAGATTTCTATCTAATACATTGTAAATAAAATGAGAGATCGCCTCATTCTCTATGAAATTATCTTAAAAATTTGAAAATATCACGTGCTGTGTCCAGGTTTTTAAAACCTTTGTTATCATAATTTATCTATATGAAATCTTGCTATAGAATGTATTAGATAGAAAACTCTATTAACTATTAAAATCATTATTTGGATATGAGCTAACTGTTTAAAATTATAGAAAACGAATAAAAAATGCGTTGTTGTTAAATCTTTTTTTCTCACCTTATTTATTCACAATATTTATTAGATTGTTTTTGTTGGGCTGTGTACTGCCAATATAAGTTACAAGATCATTTGATACAAATACTATGTATAGATATTAAAGAAGAAAAAGAAAATCTTTCAATCTCGAATCCGATAGTTAATCTATCGAATTGTTCAATCAAAAAATGAAAGCAATAAAATTTGAATCGTAGAACCATTTGTTATCCTAAAGATAGTTAGACCCTTAATATAGAATACTAATAGGACTCATGAATCTCAGTACTTTCTTTTGATGTATATAGGCTATTCAATACTTTCTCAAAAAAAAACAATACATTTGACGTCATTATTCGACGAAATCTGTAATCAATGAGCTGTCAAATACCATGAAGATGTTTTTATTGTATACAAGACACCTTCACTAATATTTTTTGCAATGGATTAAAAATTTTATTACATAAAATAAAAAATATTCAAAATTTAGATACAATTAAAACATCTTAATCAAATTTTACTTATTCGATTTATTCTTTAGTCTGGTTTAGAACAAACTTATATCAGTGCACAATTTACTAGAGTAAAAAACTTAATTAAATAGTGTACAATTTGTATTTTCTTTTTTGTTTTCTTCGTTTAAGGAATTTATTATAACATATACATTTGGTTTTAGATGTGTTAGCTTTTCGGAGATATAAATAATTATATGAATGAAATTTACTTTTATACACAAGAGAGAATTTTAAATATTGAATATCTCAGGATAGGAGATGCGAGAAAAGTTAGAACTTGTACAATGAACTAATCTCATTGAGAACTTTGTTCATGCAAAGTTTGAAGTCAAAATTCGAAAGCTGATTTTCTATGTGATCTAATGGAAACTACAGCTTTTTGCTGAAAAACCCAGTCAAATTTCGATATCTCACGAACAAAAAACTCGAAAAAGTCAAACCAATCTAGACTTTTCTATTACTCATTCAATGAATATTGTATTAGTCAAAAAACAATTTAACACGTAAATGGACTTTTTCGTTAGTCACCTCATGACTCCGCTATTATGATAGACTTTCGTAATTTGAAATTTATATTCATGACCTATGTACATTAAAAACAAGGGAAATAATCTTCCGATTATCACACGATGAAGAAATACACAAAGAAATGACTCATATTCATGGTTAGTTTACTAATAAAATAAATAAAGATACAATGCATATGATATGAAATTATTTCGTAATGCATATGAAGACGTGATCATTCAGTAATATGATACATCATTGGTTCGTGAACAATGTAAACTTGATTTATCTTGTATCTTCATTATAAAGACGCTTACTTTAATTCTATTTATAAATTAATAGAAGATTATATATGCTGAAATATTTTTTATCAATTACTAACTTTATTATATAGAATATCGTGTCAAAAGAAAACATATTACGTTATAACAAAAAACAAAACTTCATGAAGACCGAAAGATTCTAATTTTCTGATCGATCTTATTTTGACAAATATGACAATAATTCAATATTTGAGAACATTGAAAACATGCGAGATGTCCACAAAGAAATATAATATCGTTTGATCTTCAAGTATTTATTTGATCTTGTCTTCCAATTCTTTCATTTAATTATTATCGTCTGACATAATTACAATAAATTTAACTTCTTCTTCTGATTTTTTAATTGAAAGTACATTGCTGTCTATAAAAAACAAAATAAAAATTTAGCATTGAATTTTCATGATGTTATTAAGTTCAATTTTTCCTACCATCTCCTAGTAGAATATTACACCAACGATCATGATTAATTGTACAACATAATTTAGCAAAATCATTAAAATCTTTAACAAAAATTTTTTGTAAATATTGAGGATTTGTATCTGCTGTATGAATTAGAAGAAGAGCATTTTGTACAATTTCTTTAGCTGGTCTTCTCTTCTCAATATAACTAGTTCCATGCAATTTGATTCGATGTAAATGACTATCACCTTGATCATATAGTACTCGTCTCAGTACTCCTTTTCCCTTAAAATCATTTAATGTTACCAAATCAAAATTATTTAATTTGTCTAACACAACAACGAATATTTCTGACACATCATCATCAAGTTGAACAGCGATGCCTTGTAATAATTTTAGATGGTGCCATCGATACAAATGATCACCAGGACGAACCTCAGATACGGAAATATTATGACAAACCATCGTGTTAAAATCCTAGTTTTGTTTTTTTCTTCTTGTAGTCATTATGTCTTATGATACTAGTTATTTATATCGTTTCTTTTTGTCATGCTTTTTTCATTTAAACTGTGACTTGTCATGACCTGGGCCAATTATAACTAAATATTTAATAGAAGAAAGACAAAATCAATTTCGACGAATATTAACGATGAATATACTTCACCTAACAACATAACATCATTCATACAGTCATTATAATAATTTTTTTAAAAACTTATCATTCAGAACGTTGAATTATGAGTCATATTTGACTGATATTTTTTCATTGAAAGAACTCATATGATCCTAGAAAAGAAATATTGAAGATCTACTTTATGAAATTCAATGCTAGGTAGAAGATATCAAACATAGTTATGACTAATTTTATCCCATATTAGAAAATATCTGTGGACTTTAAGAGATTTTTATATTTATTATTACTAAATTCGAATAATAGTAGTAGTATGATATAAAATATTATAGTAGTTTATAGTCAAATTACATGATTCTTTATACGAATGGTTTATTAATTTTCATGTAGTGCTATGTTAACTTGTTCCAGCTAATGATAGTTGAAACATTCATATTCTGAGTGTGCAGGTGACTAGAAAATTATCAGCGTTACTCTCAAACTCACAGCCATGTTCTTCGAGAATGTATCAATCAAACTTTGAGTATATTTAATTTCTCTTTTCGACATTTTTTCTTTCGATACTTTTTCCATCCATTCAATTGAATAAACTAACGAGGGAATGTTTCTAAGTATCCCGCCATTTTTGAGTCGGAACTATATGTATCATGTAGATTCTCATGAACTATGAATACAACGAAAAGAGTTCGAGCTAATAGCTTATTGCTGCCGAGATATTCTATTTTTAGCAGAATGACGTGGTCCCTCTTAAAAAACGCCAGACAAACTGAATTTTGAATTTCGACTTGAAATTTTGCACAGAGACAGATCTTAACGAGAATAGCGTATTGCGCAAGTTTCAGATTTTTCAATGGCATCCATTCTTAAATAAGAACATTAGAATTTGCCGTTGTATGTGAGTGACATGAAAAACATGCTTTTATCATAGTCGTATCTTAGGATAACAGTAATCAAAAGATCTAAAACTTTTACAATAAACTATTCACATTAAGGTCTGCCTCTATGCAAAGTTTCAAATCAACATTCGACGCTCAGTTTTCCTAATGTTCCTTCGAGAGATCGCGGCACTGCTAAAAAATACGATAAAAATACAATATCTTGGCGGTAACAAATTATTAGTCCAAACTCTTTTCAACATATGAATAACTTATTAGAACCTACATGATGCACTTAGTTCCGACTCAAAAGCGATTTGACATTTAGAAATGTTATCTTGTAAATTAATTGAAAAAAAAAGGATGTGATAACATCAATACTTCACTATTCATACAACAAACAAAAATCCTTCATTATTATCTTTTATCTATATTTCTTAATCATTAAATAATCAATATTGATCTTCAATGAAAGTTCTTTTTTCTTTCTAATACAAAAATACATTTATATCAAGATTCACATTTACAAGATAGAAGCTAAAAAAAAAAGAACAATTGTTAAAAAATAGCAAATCTTACTAGGTTATATATCATGTAAATTCATCTTTTGTATTCCTCAAATTACTCTTATGAAAATAATTAAGTTTAAATATCATTGTACATGACTCACATTATACAACTATCTCAAATTTCTTTTCAATTAAAATAATCACAATGTTCTTATCTATTTCTTTTGATTTATTTTCAAACGAAATATATAAAAAAAAAGCAAGAACTACCTATATACATCATAAGTTACACTATGGATTGGAGAGCAGGAGTAAGTTCAAATGAAAAATTTGGAAAATATTTTTATATGCTTTTTTTTTTTTTTCTCTTATTGTTGTCATTTAGAAATCTTATTATACTGCTTATAATTCAATCGATCGATTTGATTCAATAATTTTTTTTTATAATTATTTTTGTACATGGTCAATTGGAATAATATTCTCTTTAATTCTTCCAATATTATTTCTCTTTGCTCCATCATCACTTCATACAAATCGTACATCGCATTTTTTTATTATTTGTTTTATTTGTTTAACAAATATGTTTTGTCTTTATATTCAAGCATATATGTTAAGTGGTTCAGGTGAACCAAATTTATCATTTCATACATGTCGTTTTTTGGTTTATATATCAACATTAGCTAAACCAATAGAACTTTATTTAACATTATTATTTAGTATTGAAAGAATATTATCAAAAAATTTATTAAATTGTATTTCATCAACAAATAATTATCGATTATATTTTAAAAAATTTTATTTATTATTAATATTTATTGGTATGAGTTTGATTTTTTCAATAAGATTATATGAAATTTTAAAATTTATTAAAAAAAATTCATCTATATTAAATAATAATATTATTTCACAAGACGATCAGATTGATATTAATAATCAAACAGATAAACTTAATTTTCAATATTGTTATCGTTCATTAAATGTTGGAATATATGCAAAAATTTTATCATTTTATACAATACAATATTGGTTTGAATATGGTATATTAATAATAATTAGTCTTATTTTATTATCTATTATTATATATCAATATTGTTTACCTTTTTTACAACAACATACATTATCTCGTTTAAGTGTTAATACAAAATTTTATATCTCACTTTCATCATGTGTTATTTTATTTGAATTTGTTTTACTAGGTTTACATTTTATTGTTACTAATGAGAACAATAATAATACAAGTACTCAAGTTAATTACTTGCAAATGATGTTATTTATATACAATATACGTTGTATTTTATTACCATTTATTATTTGTTTAACAACTTGTAATCCATTAAAACAATGGATTTATCAACTTATTATTTTACGTCCATATTTAGATAATTTAAATGAAAATGATCAATCAGAAGTATTATCATCTTCTCAATAAATGATTTCTTAAAATAATAACACAATGTGAACATATTTCTTTCTTTTTTTTTTTTTGTGATTTAATTCACATATCTAATTTTTGAACAGATGTAATAGATGAACTTTCTTTCATTTGTTAATTCGTTCTATTGTGATAAAGCGGAAATGAGAAAATTCAAAGTTGATGATAGATGCTATCCTACTGTGAGAATATGCCATGACTTACATTATAACAATAGATCATCTTTCAGTATTAAATTATTGATTGGTTAAAATAGGCAAAACAGAAAAGCGAGTGAGAAAGAACAAAAAAAAAAAAAAAGAAATCTGAGAAAGAGAGAATGATCGATTGATAGCAGAAAGAACATTTCTATATTTTATGATGGACACATCACGTATTGTTCATTTGTTTTTACAATATTTACCAGATTTTTTTAAAAAAAGTAAGACTTATCAATAGAAAAAAGAAAAACAAACATTTCTTGATTATATTTTTTTTCTCTAATAGAATTATCTCATAGAGAAGATCATTTTTCACAGGTATTTATTCCTATTTAATGTTCGCGCTAGAATTCAAGAGGGGTCAGTGTAACCTTAATGTGTCGACAATGGCAACAGTAGACGATCTGCGATTTTCAGCAATCGAAAGGGGAAAACGCCGGATATCTTATTTGTTTGATACTATATAAGATAAAATTATTTATAAAATCTGTCATCTTCGCAAAAGCATTTTTTTAAAAATGTATGAAAATAGTGTTTTGTTTCTGTATAGTTTTGACTAAGGGTCATTTCATTAAACCGATCTATACGCAAAATTTTATATCGAAATTCTATTATTTAATTTTTTGGAAACTATCTACAAATAAATCGAAAATTCAGTAAACGGAGACAAAGGCCGATGAGAACGAACATTTCTAGGCTTTTGCTAGTCTCACTGGGATCTACGTGTGGATCCAATATGAGCTCAAACTAAGGATGTCATTTGGGGGTAGTTACCTCGTGAGCAAACAGAATCGCATATATATTCAGTCAAATTATATAGAATTCTTTCGATTTTCACCAAATTTTCTAATATTTTATTAATATTTCTCTGAAACGAAACACCGTTGAATGTTTTACGAAGATGATGGGTTGTAAAATAATTTTGTCTCATATAATATCAGACAAAAAGATGTCCGGAATTCTCCTCTTTGGACTTTCGAAAACCACAAGTCCCTAATTGTTACCGTTGTCGAGTTATTCAGCCTACATCCATTCATCTTCAATTCTGACGCAAACATTAGTTGATCATATTAACAATTAAATTTTTTTTTGTGTAGAATTTCCCTAGCCAGTGTTCTTTATTTGCATCTATGACAAATATTCATAATAATAATGAAGAAAATCTTATTTATGACAATGATGGATTTTTATTATTAATGGAAACAGCTCAATCGAATCTTTCATTATTTAATGTTAGTTGTGATTCACTTATTTTTAATGATAATGAAGATTTTAATCAAAAATCAAGACAAACATTAAATACAATTAAACATTATAATAGTTCAATAGATATTCATCTAGATATTAAAAAAACTAATCATCGTTTAACAATGACTTTTTCAGAAGAAATTATTTCATCGCAAACAAAAACTTTACAACGATGGAAAGGACATGAATTATTGAATATATGTGCTTAATAAATTTTTCTTTTGAATTTATAAGAAATTAATAAATTTGTCAATTTATACTCGTTTCTACATGAATTGTATTGTAAAATATATTAACGTTTACAATTAATCTACAATAGAACTATCATCAGTTGAAGATATGTTCATGAGAAGATCATTCTCAACGAAGTAATATATTCGGATTTGCACCAAAAATGGTTTAATATTGATTTATTAATTGACTACTAAGAAGCATCTCATTCGTTCATATAATTAACTCGATCATCCGAAGAATGAGTACATTACTATTCTGATATGTTTTATTTTCTCGAATGATCCTATAAAAACATTTGGTCGACATCGTATTTTATATATTCAATTGTACTTTCTTCAATAAACATGTCTTTTTCCTACGAACTAATAGAATATTAAAATAAAAATCTAAGATATATTTTAAGTTGTAAGACTTTTCTTTGAAATTTTTGGCATATTGAATAGAACAATGAAGAAATACTTCAGATACAATAAAAGAATGTAGAATAGATGGCAACGAATAAAATAAGGATATCGATTATGTATTCTCATTCAACCGTTTAAAAGTTATGTGAAGAACAATATAGACTAAAATACATTCAATATTTCAGTACTATAGTTATCTAGATAGGCTGTCGTACTAAAACAGGAAGTATTCAAAAGTATTTGAGTTATATGCGATCTAAACATAAAACTATCATACAAATAGTTCAAAAAATTATTTTAAAAATCTATTTTCAATTGATTTATACAGGGTAAACCATAAATAGCACTACGATAAGAAATTGAAATTTTTCCGCTTCGATTCGTTCGAATGGGCTAATTTTTTGAAACACAATCTAAAAGCTATGACAGACACTAGTCGAGACCATCATAGGCCTTGACAAATATTTGAGTAACATCCTGTCTCTCTGTCACAGGCCATGACAGATGTTGTTGATATATGATCAAAGTCTGTATATGAATAATATCTTGTTCTGATATATGAACTATTTCCTTATTTCATTTCTGGTAGATTGAGTAAAACGATAATGAAGAACTGTATTCTCAAATAGATAAAATAAAACAATCTTCTGTGATTTGTAATAACAGTTGCATCGCATTATATATATTAATCTTACAAGAATTGTATTAGCAGTTTTTTTGGTTAGTGGTAGAAGATTATTTAAAGTTCTTTTTTCCATATGGATAATGTAAACAAATACTACTGTTAAGTTATATATTTGATTTCACTAAAGAAATTTTATCTATTGTCAAGTAGGAAGTAAAGATATGAAGTGTTTCATAGATCATTTCCAGTTGTCATCTAAGAGAATAACAAGAAATAATTAAAACGAATTTTATAAATGATACGATACTGCTACACATCGAGCAAATTAGTGTTCTATATTTGAAAATTCGAAATTTTGTAATCGTTAACCTTTAAAATAACTAGTCTTGAAAATTTGCTTTGCGTGCAGTAATATAGAGTTTTTTTTATTTTTTTCTTAGATAATAATTAGAATTTATCTATGAAACACTTCATATGTATTTTTCTTACTTGACAAGAGGCGAAATTTTTTTAGCAAGACCAAAAATATAACTTTAGTATTCGCTTATGCTATCCATATGAAAAAGAAACGTTAAATACGTGTCTATCATAGTGCTATTTATAGCCTATCCAGTATATCGCTATACATACATATTTTCATAATAATATTATACTTTCGAAATTTTCCTTTTTATTTAATCATATAATATCTTTTATACGTAGACGTTTTATTTTTATAAAAAAAAAGAAAAATTCTAAAGAATTGATTCTTGTTCAATTGTTTGTGTTTCAATTGTATTGACTTCATTAGTTTTTAAGTTTGTGGATTTCTAAAAAATTTATAGAAAACAAAACTATGATCAATTACAAAAAAACAAACAATAAGAAATACTTTATGTTTCCAATTACATGAAAATGCATTTTTCCATGATATCAATAATGATTCATCTATCGTTTTCGGATCATTAGAACCTATACCATATACGAAACATTAATATTCAGTGATTCAAAAAATAAAGAATATTTACCAAATATAAATGATCCTAACAAACTAATAACAACAATAATAATAATAGCATTAAAAGAATACCACATTACAGATATTGAATAAAGTGGTAGCAGAGGATTTGAACTATATAATTACTTAAATAAATTTAATTAATCTTATCTACAAAAGAAAATTACCTTTGATTTTTTGGTATTACTTGTGTAATATTTAACGATGACAAACATCCTTTAACGGATGTAGGTAATCGTCCACCTTTTCCTATTTGTGATTTCATTGTTAAAGTAGCACCAATAAGTACCCATGTTTGAAATAATAAACAACATATAAAAGCAATAAGAATACTCTAAAAAATTTTATACTAAATTCAATAAATTCTATAGAATAAATTCAGTATAATTATACTCGACTATTTACTCTTGGTATAAAAAATCCAATTAGAAAAACTCCTAAAATTGGTGCTGCAAATGAACCAGATATTTGAAAAACTATCTATTTTAAATATAACATAAAAAAATTTTTAAAAATCAATAAAATGAATTACCACTATAATATTATTTCCTAAAAAAGATGTAGCATATGCTAAAAATACTACAAGAAAACCAATAAATAATGCTAGAGAAAACCAAAAAATGCAAATAAATATTTTTTTTTTCTGAAATATTTTTTGATATTTACATAATATTTTTGAAATAGAAGCTTGTTTTTCATCTGACATTAAATTTCCAATTGATATTCTTTTATAAATATCTTCGAGAAAAACAGTTGTTATACTATTTATTCCACTAGATACTGTACTTAATGAAGCACTTAAAACAGAAGCAATAAATAAACCTGTTAAACCCGGAAATCGACCTAATGTTTCAATAATAAATAATGGATAAAGCTAAAGATAACAAAAAAAAAAACAATTTTTTTTTTCAATAGAATATTAATGATAAATATTATAAAAAAAAAATTTTTTTACTTGATCAGGTTTAGATATTAATTTAGCTTGAAGAGGATCACATTGATTATATTTTGCATATAGAAGACATCCAACAGATGCACAAAGAAAAAGCATCATTGTACACATTAAAAAATTTATCCAAGCAACTCTAAGATTAATTTTAAAAAAATTTAATCAATTTTCTTTTTATCAAAAAATAAATACTTTTGTGCAGCTCTTATACTTTTTACACATAAATAACGTTGTGCTTGAGTTTGTAAACAAGAATATATAGCTGTAGCATATAAACCACCACCAATAATTACACTCCAAACAGTATATCGAATTGATGGATCCAATGTAGTTCTAGTAATTAATTACAAAACAAAAGAAAAAAAAAAGATTCAACATCTTTGAAAGAGATCTCTATGGCGTCTCTGCCGCGGCAGATTTTGAGCCATGATGAACATCTATGATCTCTTTGAATTACATACGTTGAAAATTGAATTCGATTTCCGTCCATTGCACTTTTAAATACACTTTTTATTCCACCAGCATCATAAAATCCTATAAAGCAGTACGCAAAAACAAAACAACCTAATTTCAGAAACAAGAACATATTCATCATACCAATAATAACTGATAAAATAACACCAAGAAACATCATTATTGTTTGTATAACATCAGTCCATATAACTGCTTTCATTCCGCCCTTCATAATTTAATCAATTCAATATTTACATATTTTAATATTCAATTACATACAATACTTGTATAAAGTGTACATATAATTCCACATGATCCAACTGTTAACCATATATGTAAACCAGTTACCTGACTTAATGCTAAACAGGGTCCATATAAAATAACAGCTATATAAAAAATCTTAACAAAAATTTCGTTTACAAATATTACACACAAAGTTATTATTTTTTGTATTACTACTACTACTACTAACCGTTACTATCATATAACTAAGTGTTATAACAATACGAATTGTTAATGAAAAACGTTGTTCAAGATACTAAAATAATAGAAAATTTTTCTTTTTGAAGAATTATATCTAATAACATACTGCATAGATACTTAAATTTCCTATTTGACGAAACATTGGAATAAATAGATTTACTGTTAAATAAGTACCAATAAAATAAGCAAAAACTATAAAATATAAACATTGATGTTTTTAAACTTTACATTAAATAAGAAACTAACTCCAATACATATACATTGTTCCATATGAATAAATTTCAATTGGAATTCCAAGTAGAGTTGCTGCAGACATAAGACTTGCTAATAGACTCATTGCAGTTGGTAAAATCTTTTTGAAAAAAAAACAAAATATCTATATAAAATTAATGTTACAATTCTAATTACCATCATTCTTCCATCAGCAATAAGAAATTCATTTGTAGTCAATTGTTTCGATCGAAAACAACCTTGATAAATACCAATACTCACCGAAAAACCTAAAATTATTATAAATAAATAAAAAATAAAAATGAAATTATACTTATTAACTAACCCAAAAGTAAAATTAACATTCCATAATCAATCCAACCGAGATACATCTAAAAAGTTCATTACTTAATATTTCATTACAATTTTCTTATTATATCTATTTTATAGACAAATAGATAATATCAAGAGAAAATGAATATTAGAAAAAAAAAAAAGTTTTAATTAGTTATTTGTCGTTAGTACTTGCTAGTTAAATGTACTTCTCTTTTCTTTTCTTCAAAAAAACGTAAAATAAATCTATTGACAGAAAACCTAACTTCTTATATACATATTCGATAAACATATTATAAAAGAAAAATGGCGTCATTCAATAATAGAGTACAGATTATTATTGATAAGAAATACTACAAGTACTACGTAGCCGTTATATAGGTGAAAAAAAAAACGAAATAAGCCACGATTTGTTTTAATTTATGTTTGATTGGTTTCGAAAGCTTACCATATAACAGTATAATGGTATTACGAAGAATAAACTTATAAGTATATTAGTTTGAAGTTTTTTCGATGGAATATTTATGATAGACTTAGTCAATTAATTTAATTGATAATCTTTTATAGTCTCATATTTGCATATATATTTTTAGATTTTTAACGCAAATAAATATAAACTTATTGTTAAACATAATTTCGATCAAGATAAATAATAAAAGTTAACTTAGAAATTTCTTAGACAAATTAGTCATGACTTATTTGAAAATTTAATTCTACGATCAATAAAACTACGAATAAAAGATGTAATATATCATATACGAAAGAGTAATATTATATTACTGAAATGAAGAAAATGTCTATAGCATTCATCTGACATATACATTCTAAACATTTCTTGCATACAATGATAAAAATATGTGGATTAAAACAACATATAGGAATAAACGTTTTTAATATAGAACGAAAATCAAAGTTCATGCATGACTCACCAAAAATATGTCAGTTCAAATAATATAAGTTTCATATGTAAGTTAATGTTATACATTTAAAATTATGCATCAATCTATGTCAGCAACTTTTATGTTTTTGTCATTTGTTCTCATTTCATAATTTGATTGATGATTCATCCTACACATTTAAGAATGACGCAACATATATATTATAACATGGAGTGAATGAATACTATTTTTTTCACTTTTTAATTGTTGCTATCATTTAATAATCTAGTCAAAATTTATTTAAGACTTCCCGCCCTCAAGAGTCTAACTTCGACAGGATACTTGAAATATTAATAAAACTTTGTATCGATATTCGGCTCATGGAAGTATATGAATAAAACAAGAATTTCATACGTCCATATCTTACCGTCCAGGATATTTCCAAGATCCAAGCTGCAGAGCTCGAGTTACTTTCATTTGAAAAAAAAACTCCTAAACACTTTGAATGAGCGAAAGTTTTCTTTTTTTGTTTCGGATAATCGAAACTTCAAAAGTGTACAATTTCTAGACATGATTTTCTGAAAAACTACGAGTTTATTTAGCATTGATGATTAATTATAAAATTCATTTCCCTTATCTAAAGAACTATGCATATATCCATCGATTAAAAAAAATACAGCTCTGTAGAATGAAGTATATTGAGAAAAAAATTTGTCTGCACTTCGATTATTAACGAAAAAGAAATCAATTTTAAGTAGTTTTTTCTTTATATAGTCTTCCTGTTATTACTTAAAATGAAAGTGAAGCATAAATATATTACTTATCATTCGATGCATTTTGTCCATGTTCATTAGATTATCCACGTACAATATACACCACGATAGATGATGCTACCTACCATTGTCTTTATATTTACTATACCAACTTTACATATTTTCTCAACTAGTTTTTCAATTTGTCCTGACTTTGAATGATATTATTTTTCTATAGAAGTTCATCGAGATGAACAATCACAGCTGTATTCGTGTCTACGCTGACTTGTTCTCTCATATCGTTGGTGTGTACCTATGTCGAGTTATCATATATGAAATAATTTCCATTTATTGGATATAAGATGTACGCATTAAAATAAACCGAAGTATTCATGTTGCATATCTGAGATCATTTGGTATTAATACTATTTAGTGTATACTTGTAGAAAACCTCAATTTACTTGAAGCAAATACAAAATGTATTTTATGAGAATTCAAGTCTTCGATAATATTTAAAATATTACTCAAGAAATAATTCAAAGTCAAAAGTTTCAATAATATACAACGATAGACGACTCTGAACATTCTCAGAATATAGAGAAGTTGTTCTAACGCTCACTATTTAATCTTGATGAGTTCCATTTTCGACACGCTTTAGCTCGATATAAAATTTGTTGTCGATTTTGTTTGAAATTCCAGCGTTATTCTCCTCCCTGGAAAAATATTCTTACGCATCCTGTATCACTTTTTAGGTATATCAACACCGAATGTTAGCTATAGAGTAAATGTCTTATTGCGTCCTTTCTCATATGTCTTAGATAATTTTCATTGAAAACAATGAGAGCAAACGACAACAAGTGATTAGATCTTTATAATAAAATCATATTCAATATGAGATGATATTGATACAGAATCTTATTCTATAAATAAATTCAACTTATTATGTTTATTTCTTTCTATGAATTCTAAATTTTGATTTTATTTCAAATATAGTTTATTTTATTTAATTGAACAGAAATAGGTTAAGAACAAAGAATAACAATTTATGTTTACAATACATAAACAATGATACATCCAAAAACAAATTATTAATATATGTTCATAATGAATTTTAATTGAATTATTCGATTTCATCGAGTTGATTAGATTCTAACCGATAAGAATTGAGAAAAAACAAAACTCAAAAATCAATATAAGATTGTCTAGAAAAGAGAACAGAATATAAAACAATGTTTCTATTTTCTATACTTATTTGCAAAAATTGAATCATGCTTACTAAGAAAAATATAATAGTCAAGGTTTTGTAAGAAAGAGAAAAAAAAATGAATTAATTCTCTATGATTAAATAATCAATCATAATAATCCGATCTCAAATACAGCCTCCTAACATAGTTCGGATGACAAATTGAAAATCTTCGTTTTATTTTTGCTAGATTTCATTCATTTTACATTGTCAAAAGCTGATTTTTGGATTACAAGTATGATAACAATGTATCTTCTATCTACCAATGAAAGAGTTTTCGAAAAAGTATATATACTGAAAAGAAAAGTAACAGATAAATCTTAGTAAATTGCCACATTTCGATCCCATCTTTGAAGCAGTTTAAGAATATTAATAGAGGATATATATGACGATTGAAGCTGATAGTGTTAGAATACATATATATATATCATAACTTACACTTATCAATGAAGTCGATAGGATTTTTTTTTTAAAACATATCTAATTTACAGTTAAATTTGTGAAAATCTTATTAGCGAAATTACAGAAATCAACAGGTTAAATTCTTCTACCAGATAGAAAAATTATGTAATATGTTTTGAAAATAGTCAATAAAATATCCTATACGAATAGTAATTTTCACTTCTATTGTCTATTTTCTAGTGTAATCTCAGCATTAAAATTCAAACTAGCTTTTGATACAAAGTATGACTCTGCTGCTAGCGACCTCACACAAGCAATAAAAATTTCTTCAACTAACTAAAACTAATTTGAAATTTATTGAAAATCAATAAAATACTTTTGAATTAATCTTTTATATTGTTGAAGAAGCATATGGATTTATAGTAGTATAAAGCAATGTTTTGTGGTTGTTACTATAGTTAAAAGATTGAGAATGGCGAATAAAACTGATAATATAATAAAGATTGTTTCGACTATTTCAAAGTGCATCTGAGTTCAAATACAATCAAATTACGCAGAAAACGAAATGCCACCTGTAAAAGAAGAACAAACTCCATCACATCCAATGAATACATCGGCACGAATTCAACAAATTTTTTCTGAAGTTCAATCACAATTACCAAGTGTTAATTTTGATAATGACGATCAAAATGATGATAATAATAATAATGATGATAATGAAGAAGTAAAACAAAACCAAAAAAAACCATAATTTCTTTTTTATTAAATTATTAAAAAATATTCTTTTGTTTTTCAATTTTTATAGATTCTTCAATCAAATATTTCTGAAAATACCGATGCTCTTCTTGAATCTTTAATGAATACTAATGTTAATTCATTTCTTACAGTACATCCAAAAATTGAAACACCTCAACAACCACCTAGTGTTGAATTACAAATGCGTCTTTCACCGAATTTATTTGATAATTCATTACAAAATCAAGAATCATCATTATCAAAACCATCAGTTCTTTCAATGGATCTTTTTAATAGTATTGATTTTGATAGATTACCATCTTTAAATTCAAATTATAATCATTCTCAACATACAAATATAACACCTACATTTCATCGACCACGACCAAGTAAGAAATAAACAAATCGATTAATATTCATTTATTAATAAAATGATATAAGAATAATATTTAATAAGATATAATTATTTTTCTAGTTAATCATCAGAATTTATCATCACAACAACAACAACAAACAACAAATATAAAAAATCGTGATGATCGTCAAATTCTTGAACGTCTTGCACAACAAGCAAATAGATTTAATACTAATGAACGATTACATCCAACACGAGAAAATCATCCATTTAGAAATTTAGAAACTGCTTTACGTGAAACATCATATGAACATTTTGATCGTCATGGAAAAAGAAGATCAACTGTTGAATCCGAAGTAAGAATATCAATATTTAATTTTCATCTAATATTCTTATAATAATCAAAATGACAAATTGTTTTTTTGTTAAATTAGTTTTTGATATACCGAACTTATAAAGATCTATTTCATAGTTATTTTTTTTTTCTAGCTAAATATATCGCGAAATTTAGCTAGATATAGATCAAATGGGATCAAGATAAAAAAACGATTGATCTCGTGCATGTCTAACAACGGAAGACACCCAACTGATTAATCGCTTTTGTGTCGGAACTACACGCATGATATAGAACATAATGAACTATAAATATGTTGAATAAAAGTTCAAGCCTTTAGTTGATTGACACGAAAATGCGACTTTTTTTGTAAATCAAGCTCGTAGTTCCTCTTATGAAAACTGACTTTTTGAATTTCAGCTTGAAATTTTACATAGTAATAGACCTTGATAAGAATAGTTTATTGCCAAAGTTTTAGTTCATGTCATTATTCATCTCATCAGATATGGTTATGATAAAAGTCTGTCTTTTCTATTATTCATACATACCAATAGATTCAATATTCTTATTTCATAATAACAGCAAATCAAAAGATTGGAAACTTTCACTAGAAATTATTCTTATTAAAACTTGTCTCTATGCAAAGTTTCTAATCGAAATTCGAAAATCAATTTTTGTTGAAGCTGACCATAATATTCATTTAAAACTTTATCGTAAAAAATGCAATATATTCATATCAATAAGCTAAAAACCCGAATTTTTTTTTTTCTAGAGTATTTATAGCTTTTTAGAGTTTACATGATGCACATAGTTCCAATCAATAAGCGAACTTCTCTTGTAAGTTTAACATACTATGATAATCTCATTGTATTTGAATAATATTTGTATCATAAATGACTTTTATTTCTCAATCATATAAATTTATCTAATTATCGAAAATAATCACATAATTTGAATTATTTATTATTAAAACTTATATGATAAGAAAAAACAAAAAAGAAAAATAATATATTCTATGAAATCATACAACTTCACATTGATTATATTTGTAAAAGATTGTTTCTATAATTAGAACAAACAAAGAACTTTTAAATAGTATATTTTGAAATTTTATTCATAACAAAAAAAGAAAACAAAATACAAACTATAAACAAATATAAATCTCTTAATAGAAAATTTAATAATTTATTATTCATTTCTACCATTAGTTCTAAATATAGTAATATTTTTTTTTTTACTAAGTTAATTATTTTTTATTTCCTTTTAGCGTAAAACAATTTATATTGATCTACGTAATTCAAATATTCAACAAAAACAAGAAAAATCTCAAGATGAACAACAATCAACTAATATTATTAGTCCAATTTCACAACAAATACAATCATCAGAATCTGACAGTGATGATGATGATGATGATGATGATGATGTTAATAATTATAATGATGGTATGTTATGGTTTGAAAAACGACAACAAGCAAAAAGACAACAACAATTAAATTCATCAAAATAATAATTTTTTTTTTGGCTTTTCTTTTTCTTTTTTTGCTTTTATGTAAATATTGGTGCTTTGTATTTTGTTAAAAAATAGCATGTGCATGAGGATGCATATTTATCTAACCATGTATAATGTTTAGGAAGTATATAATATGCTCCCATCGGACATACTGCGTGTGCTATTGCATGCAATCTTTTGATGAACCATCCTTTAGTACCTAGTACTCTCGTGTGTTTTCGTTCGTATTATGATAACTTAGCTTTACTTTTTTATCTGTTTGGATAAACGATGAAGAAAAAAAACTGCATGTATATCGTAGTAATAGAAACTATTTTATCACTGACATTTGAAGTTGATTGCACACTATGAAAAAAAGACTAATAAACATATATATATATATATTCTCATATTGAATAATTAGTAAAAGAAATTCCATTTCTTGTTGCTTTTGTTTAGAAGAATATAATCATCTTCGAGGTATGTTGGTCTATGGCATTCTTAAAAAGAATATGCATATATTCTATAATAACTATAACATAGCATAATGAAATAAAGAAAGGTTATGAAATAAGCATTAATATAAGTAAAAAAAAATAGCAAAAGATAATCGACTAATACCAGTTCTTTGTTCATGAGATTTATAATTTACTATCAAAAAAAAAAAAAATTATTACTATTTTTAGTTACCAACCAATGTATATATTATAAAGTAATAGATAAGTATTTCAATGAAGTCATTTATTAAATAAAGCTCAAATAACAAAAAAGTTTTATAGTTGAAAACATCAAAAGAACTACTAGATGACATTATTGTTTTTATTCTGTTTATATATACATATATACATCTGTATATACGAATGCATTGTATTATCACATTATCATTGATTAGAAGGGCACTTAGACAATCAATCAATGTATATGTTATAAAGAATAACTTTTGCTGTTGATATCTGTTTATTCATACAAGCTCGATTAATTATTAAGAACAGAAAGCATATGACGATAATCAACTTTTCTTCTTTTTATGTTTTTGTATTTTTCCGGATGAATAATAGAGAACTGTATTAGAGAATATAATGCTACCATGTGAACATTGACAATCAATTCTGTCGATGACAATAGTATCGATCTATTGTATCGTATCCGTAACTGTTTTTTTCTTCTTTTTTTTTTTCCTTTTTTTTCTCGTTTGTTGCATTCGCTGTTGAAAAGAATTCACTTAAAAAGAACAAACGAGAACGTACATGTATGGATCTTGTTCGGATAATTGTGTTGGATGGGTGATTGTTGTTTTCCGTCGCCATCCGTGCCAATTCGATGACGAGAAAAAGTAAAGTGAGAGAACGGGAGATGGCTGGAGAGGATGACGACTAAGGAAGCATAAGAGAAGAGAAGTCTCAGAAAAGAGAGAGAAGAAGAGAGACTGTAATCATTAGAACAAAGCTTCTCATTGCGTGATACAATGATAAGAAGAGGAGGAGGGAGAGAGGAAAAGACTTCGTCACGCAATTGCTGAGTTTTCCCGCTAGAGAGTAAAAAAAGAGCCAAGGTCCTTAGAAGACAATTAGCTAAAGCGGACGATAACAAAGACAAAAGAAAGGAAAAAGAGAATCAATTCTTTTGTCTTCTTTTTTTTTGCTTCTCATTCTTCACGCTTGACAATGATACATAGAAATTAAAAATGATGACTATAAGTAACAGAAAAATCACTGAAGTCGTTAGTTCTCATCATGGCTATGATTTTCCCTTTCTTTATCGATCTTTTTTTCTTCATTGATGAAGGTAGTACAAAAAAAAAAAGAATAAGATGTCTATGCTTTCGTATATGAGAATTATAGTGTGTGACAAAAAAGAAGCTCATCTTGCTCGTTCTTTTACTATAACTCTTTGTGAGATAACTACACACACTTTCTTTTCTTTCTTTCGACAATTCCTTTTTTTCTTTTTCTTTTTTTGCTATCCCTTTGTCTCGCTCTGTCTCTCAAACAACAAATCATAATAACAACCGCAGACCGACCGCACAGATGATTGAGAGCGACGACGATGAGAAAACCGACGCCGTCAACATTATCATCATCGATCAACGACTAACACGACAACGAGACTTCAACGACGAGAAACTAGCACCAATACGAAATTGAGTAATCAACAATTCAAACAAACATCATAACTATCATCATAGTCTCTTCTTCTTATTCTTCATCTTCTTTTGCTTCTCTTTCATCATCATCATCATCATTATTATTATTATCATCACAACTTAATATATATATAACACATTTGTCGTCATTGGTTCTCATCATTTTTATTATCATTATTATTTCATAAAACTTTTTCTTCTTCTCGGTGCAGTTCGATTCCGACATGCACCTTGGATCATTTCAATTCTACTATCCATGGTCCTGTATGCATACAGTAAGTAACTATCAATTTGAATGACACCTCATAAAAGAAAGAACTCGTACATTATTTGTTAGGAAAAAAGAACAAGCAAGAGCAAAGAGAAAGAAAGCAAGATGGAGAGAGAGAGACAGACAGATAGCAGAAAGAGAGAGTTAACAAGATAATCTACATAACGAACGACTATACACGCAGGGATAAAGGTGTCAACCTTCTCTTTTAGGCAAGTTATTTGTATGTCAGTTATTCGAGACAAAAAAAGAAAGACAATATATTTTCATCATTTATAGAAACAAAAAAAAAAAAAAAGATCTAGACTACGAACAATGATGCCAATAGGCAAGGTATATTTTATTCTTAGTTTTATATTCTTTTGTTTTGTTTTTTGGTATATTGAATGTTTTCTCAAGCAATAGCTTTTCTTTCTTTTTTTTTTTTTTTTGATACTTCATACATTTATACTAATGTCATTAACATAGTTTATAAGATAGGATTTAGAATCAAATTGAAATTTTATTTATATGATTCGTATTAGTTAAAAGCAAATTCTTAATGGTTTCTAAGTGTCTTTCGAATGTATTTTATTAAGTGCTATCGAAAATATCCTTGAAAAAACTTTGTAAGAATCAGTCATGTGAAAAATCATTCATGAAGAACTTCCGTTTTTTTTTCTATGAATTTGATACTTCTCTAGTTGTTGACATAAAGCCTTATAGTAAGGTAAAGATATATACAGATAAGCTAATTAAAATTATAGAAATATGTTCATTCATTCGCACTTCTGTATAATCTCTGCATGAACAGGAAACAATATTCATATCGTGTGATTAGCCTTTTAGTTTTAACAGTTCTTGTTTAATTAATATAGATTAATGACATCAAATTCATCTTTTCATGTAGATTTTAATTAAAAACTCAATTGTTAATTAGTTAGTTGATTTTATTCTTTGTAATAGTTATTGAAAACAAATAGAATAAATAATGATTTAACATAAGAAAAAAACAACCCGCAAATATAATTTTTCTTAGTAACTTTTTCACAAGATGTTTAGATCTTATGTTCTACTATAGTGTCAATTTGCGCTTGATTGCTTCAAGTTATTGATGAACACTTTTACTCATATTGCTCTCTCTTTCTCTCTCTCTGTTGTTAATCTCTCATAATTTCTCTCTCAATGTATTATGTTTGACATAAAGCAAAAGATCTCAATGAATATTTGTTTTTGTTTTTCATTAAAATTTTGTCACTTTTCTTCTCCGACCAATATGAAACTTTTTGTGTGTGTAATTTACACATGTTTATACTATCTATCTTTGTTTACTTTGTTTTTAAGAACTAGAGAAAAAGATGAAGTTTTCTCAATTGAGACTTTATCTATATTAATCTCAGAGCAGAAATAGGAAATTATATTGAAATTGCTAGAAAGTAACAATGACCTTTTTCTGTCTAATTTCTACATACACGGAAATCGGACTGTCATGTCGAACATCCGTCAATAATAAAGGGCAGTCATTGTAATAGTAAGATATAATTCAAACTATCAGCTTTTCTTCATTTTTCTGTTGATACAATTAACAGAATAATATTGCAAACATGCTTGCTTCTTTTGTCTATCATTCATTCATTCTTTTCTATCTTCATAATACAGATATACAAATAGTGGATACAATAATCGACAGCATATTTCAACATAATAACATCGACTAATGATGTTCTATCTTACTGACAAACTGTTAACATCAGAAGCTCTTGACATAGGAGGGTTTCTTTTTTTCCACATGGTGAATGATGTATTACTAGTTAATGATATACGTCTATATATCTCAAAAGTGATATTATAAATAAACAGTATCATTCTCAAATGTACACCTTTTCTTTTCTTTTTTTGTTTTATCTTATCTTTTTTTTTTATTTTTTGATAAGTAATTAAAACTGGCGTGATGTACAACATATTTGATTAATGTATATGTCCAACTTGATTAACTTTCCACTTAACTTCTTTTGTCATATCGAACTGATTTGTTATTAATTTAGTTAATAATCAATATGATTGTCATAGGTTTCGCATCATTGACAAAGATTCATATAGAAATTTTTTTCCTTTCTTTACTAAATATATCTACTACTTGTAATGTTAATCTATGATGTGCCATTTTATTGATTATATAAGCTAGCAGATAGTCTAAGCTAAAGTCATTGCTCATTAATTTTTTAATTTAAAAAGAAAATCGCTCAAAAAGCCTCAATAGATTGACTAGAATATATGGAAGGATGTGTATGTGTGTGACAATCAATATTGTTCGAGTTACCAACATTTTTGGTGCTCCCACAGGTTTTGTACGTCATCATAAAAAATTAAAAAAAAACAACTAACATATATGATAGCGTGTATAGTTAGTTATTCATTTAGTATTGTACTAAAGTAATAATATATTATTGATTAGAAATATTTTTTTTTTTTTAGTTTGTCTGATTAAATATTAGACATCAAAATAGGTTAAAATCCATCGAGATTTCACTAATATAATCGACTAGAAAAATAAAAATATTTTATTTATTGCTCAAAAAGAAAGAAAAGAAAATAACTAATTTTTTTTTTTGCATTCTATCATTTGTCTAAAAATATAAACATTCGATTGACTTTAGATATATTTATTTTTGCCTTCCATTTTGAACAAATAGACTTTGCCTACAAAGCATTTTTTTCTAGCATACGATCTATCAAATATATATATATATATAAGCATTGATTGTAAATAAAAAGAAACGAGAAGTAAATATATATATATATATATATATAAGTTTTTGTCAAACACTTGAAAATCAAGGACAAGTGGTAGTTGCTCAATTGACCACTTTGAAATTTGTAAAAAAATAAAAACTATATTTATATATTCAAATATTGTTTAATTTTGTAGTATAATATTGCAGTGCGTTGTCATTATATTCCATTGGGAATTACACATAACCTTTATGTGGTCATATGTTAACCTTGAATATTTAACATAATCTTATTGACACTGCCTTTCTTTCTTGTTTTTACTATTATGAGTTTATGTAAAATACCCAAATGCTCATACAAGATTTCTAAAATAGTTTTGCTGATGGTAGCTTGATGATTTGGTTTCCGATCAGTTGTTCATACTCATCTATTGCACTTTTCTTTCTTTTCTACTGTTATTCGTGCTTCCTTTTTTTCTATCTCTCAATAGACATAACCATAAGTTGAGCTTCATTGTTGATCTCAAACAAATAGAACTTGATCGAACTATCAAGACATTAACTAAAATAATAACAAATAATGGAACTTTCTTTCTCTCTCTATATATATATATATTTTTTTTTCTTCTTTACATTCGACAAACCCATAAGATTTTACATATGGATATGTACGTCATTGGTATATTATCAAGTATTCTATCTAGATTAACAATTGCATTCAAAGTCATTCATGTTATATACTATTGGTATTCCACATGAATAGAGAGATAAAATAATCTCTCTTTAATGAAACTTCTAGAATTAGGTTTTGTTTTTTAAGTTCGATTGGATTTACACACAATCATATGAACATTAAAAAATATGTTTGCAATAAAAAGCAATGCATATTCTTCATCTTATATATTAGTAATATATTGAAGAGAAAATATGATGAACGAGAAATGGTGACCCAACAAGCTCTAATCCGGAAGGAAATGACAATATGTGAAAGATTGAACTCGTTCTTCTCAAGATGACGAGGATGATGATGAATGGTTGATGTAGAACCACAACATAACAAGAAACGGGACCCTTCCTTGTTTTCACTTGTGTTCTTCTATATGTGTGCAAGAACTGGCAACGAGAACGACGACAGCGTTCTTTTTTTTTTGAGATTTTTATCCAAACAACACTTTTCTTCTCTCCTTCTCTGTTTTTTTCCTTCATCTATCTGCTGTTTGTTCGTTCGGTCGTTGACTATCTCGACGAGAGAAAAACGGCAATGAGTCCGTGAGTGTGCACGCATACGCTAACGACAAGGAAATATAGAGAAAGGGAGAAAGTAGAAAGAATGAACGACGAAACGTACGAAGATGATGATGATGATAATAATAATAATAATAATAATAATACGCTTCAGTTTTTACCGTACTATAATATGGTCGATCCTTGTAGATTAATATAGTCGATTCTTATATTCTTTGTCTCTTTTTTTTTCTTCCTGTTTTCTTTCTTTCGACATATTATACGACATCGATCAAGTGATGGACAACAGCAAGAACAATAAACAATATTATTAATACAACTCCACATGGAAGAGAAATCACAATTATTATTATTAACTGATTGTCAATCAACTTTATTTGTTTTATTAACATGTTGTCAGATTTATATTCGTCCACCTGATCATCATCGTGATTGACCGTTGACAGAAAAAAAATGAGCATGAGTTCGATATGAAATTGTTATTCTTTCTTCGCCTACAGATAATTACAAAAGGTATGTGTATCTCTGCCTATATCTCTATTGATTAATCCTAATCAATTGGAATTTAGTAAGACTTATTAAATAATTATAACGAAGTAATACACTTGAGTGTTGAGTACTACATTATTATAATTCATATAGATAAAAAAAAAAAAAAAAGATAAAAATAAAAACAAAATGAAGCCTAATAATTTTGCCAAGCGTGCTGGAATTTCGAAGTTTGTCAGTACACACGCATTTAAGCCTGCTAGTTTCTTCTTTTTTTTTTTTTTCATTTCTTTTTTTTCCATGATCATGCCTCTCTTGTTCAATGTGTGCTGCAAACATTACACTTACACACTCACTCTCTCTCACACACATATATACTGCAATAATCATAACGTGAAGACGAAGAGCACAAGAAAAGAGAGGAAACCGCAATAGAAGTAGTAGTAGTAGCAGTAGCAGCAACAACGGCAGCAGTTAGCGATTAGATTAGAAAGAAAAACGAGAGAGAGAAAAAAAAAAGAACGAAGAAAAACCACATCGGTCACTAAACAAGAAACCAGATAGCGAGAAAAAAAATAGAAGAAATAAGACATTGTGTAAGATGTTGTTATTATTGATGGCTACACAATTGTTTGTGATACGGCCATCTAATATTACCTTCTTCTACGTCTTTTTTTCTTTTTTTCTTAACGTCTAATTTTGAATTTTTATGGGTCAAAATAAAAAAATATAAGAAGGCAATTTGTCGAAGCGAAGGCAAGAAAAAAGCCTTGAGAGCATAAAAATGGGAGAACGAAGTGTTTGCGACCCACTCAAAATGTCATTCACGGTCTATAGAGACGTAAAACGAGATTCTTGTTCCGTTTCAACGGACATCAGTATTCTTATTTAATTGAAACCGCATCTATAGTATGCTATGAGGAAAAAAGCTACTTGAGATCGATTGATATAACACTCGCAGATATTTAACATAGCTGTAAAAATTAAAAGAAGAAAAACAAACCTTGACCAATACTATTATATATATTGTCAATAGAAAAGTTAGTCAATGTACATAACGATATGTTATTATAAAGTTAAAAAAAATATAAGAAGAAAAAATAATTTGACAATACGCAATCAATTATATATGTGTCTATATTTAATGATAAAAAAAAAAAAAGAATTCAATGATTGAATCAAGATCTTTTTCTTTTTTTTTTTCTCAAACATAATCAATAGATATACTAAACAAAAGAAAAAAGCAAGAATTAGATGTAATAATCTCATGTTAGAGTATATATATATGAAATGGTCATCATTTTTATTTATTAATTAATTGATCAGAAAAAAAGAACAGAAGTAATCACAAACAATACAAAATTTGAAAGAATATATTTTCATTTTGAATAATAATGAATGAATGAATGAATGAATGATGATTTTTCTTTGTAGTTTTGTCTAAGGTGAGATTGAATAACTAAAATATAATTATGAAAATATACATATGTATATATATATATATATCTACATATATATATTCTTTCTTGTCAAATAGCATTAGAGTTTTTTTTTTTGTTCAACATGATCGAAAGCGATCAAGTGAAGTGAAAGAAAAAAAATCAGAAATTATCATTATTATATACCATCTTAAGTCTGTTTTCAAGGTCTAATAAGCATTCAACTGGTTACTATTTCCTTATGTCTATAAACATACGATTATCTTTTTCTTTCCGAAAGAGTGCCAAAGTCGTGCAATTTTTCTTCTTTTTTTTTTTTTTTGATTTTTATTTTGTATATTCACACATTATTAATGGAAGTATGATTTGTTAGGATTTCTAGAACTACTATTGTTGTTTTCTTTTTTTTTGTTTTATTTATTTAGAGCTCATGAATAAGGCTCCTCGCCAAAAACGAGCTGAAATCCAGCGGTACATTATAAATAATAATTATTAATTTGATAATAGTATATGATTTATCTATTTTCGTTTTGTTTTTTAGCTTAACTAGTATCTCCAATCTTCGGACCAAACAATTAAGTGGTTCTGTTGGTAAACGTGGCCACGAAGAACCCGATCGTATCGAACATTTTGATCTTGAACTTCGACCAAGCAAATTACACGATCTTAAAGTTGGCGAATTCATTAGTGGAGGCGACAGGTAAGAGAAAAAAAAAGAAAACAACTAAAGGAAATCAATGATTGACATACGAAAAATACATAAGTTGAAAAAAAAAATCGATTATACATCCGATAAAATACTTGTGTGTATATATAATGTCCGGTCTTTTTTCATCTTTCTCTGAATTCTTTTTTTTTTGCTACTTTCTTTTGTTTTTTTGATTTAATAATAACATTTGATTGTGTACAAAAAAAAAATGCATTAATGAGCGTGGAATAGAAAAAAGCTGAGTGTGAAAGCACGACAAAAGATAAGGAGAGAATATGTAGTCTATGCCGTTAATGCTTTCTCACACATCGATCAGTAATAGGAATTGTAGTAGTAAAAAAATGACGAGATAACGTGTAAAAAAGAAAAAGAGAAGAAAAAAAAAAAGAAAGGAGAAAATTTGCGTAGCACTGTTTTCTTTATGTGTGTTAACAAGACGTTCGATGGAAATGGCATAGACGCGTCTCATGTATTCTTTCATTCTCATCTCCTATATGTTCCATAACTTGCACTGCATATGCTGAACAAGTGCGTGCAATTTTCTCTGTCATTTTTGCCACATCATTTTGCTAAATATACGTATATCACATACTTCTATCCATCAACACCGGTCGATGTCATCGTCGCTGTTAACTTCTTGTAATCGTAAGATTAAGAAAGAAAAAAAAGGAAAAAAAGAAAAAGAATTCTACTAAATATAGATAAAAAAAAAAAAAGAAAATGATGATGGAACGACATCTTCATTAATCTAACAAACTATTAAAGAATCTAAACTAAGTTAAATACAAAACAAACAAACGAACAAATCAAAACAACAAAAAAAGAAAAGAAAACCATGCATTCATCATTTTCGACTCGAACGTCTGTGTGAGTAATTTTCTACTGTCTCATCTTTTTTTTTTTCCTATCTCGATATTCTTATATCTCGTTTTGTTATTAATAACAAGAAAAATCTTTGTCATTCGAGATGACATGATAAAAAGATGTCAACCTATATAATGTTTCATTGAATGACCGACTTATGTAATGAACAGATGATGAGCATTTATGCGTTACTAAATAGTTATTATTCATCTTTTCTTTTTTTCTCCCTTCATTATTATTTGTACTGATGAATGACCACAGTCCAACAAAATATTGACAGAGGCAAAAGAAAATCATTCCTAAGAAATAAAAAGGAAAATGACAAGATCACTATCTATTTGAATAATGGGTCATAGAATAAAGATTATCGTTTACATTGGCGGACACAGTATTTGTACTGTGTAAGTCATATGTAATTGAATTTTTTGATGATTTCATATAAACTAGTATTTTTCTCTTTTTTGTTTCTTCTCTTTACTAATAGAAAAAAAAAGAATAAAAAAAAAAATTCAAATATTTTTGATTATTAATTATTTTTTTATTTTCAAAAAAATCTATTGTATAATTAATGATTTATGATGCCATAGGAAAAAAAAGTCTGAGACAAGAAGTATTTGCACGTATTTTTTATTACTTGAAAAACTTTCTTTTATTTAATGAATTCTATAGTGTAATTATATTCAAAGAAAGGAAGAAAAGCAAGTAATGATATTCGAATAGTTCTGATATGTATATATTTATAATCAACATGATTTTATATTTAATCAAAGTCACCTTTGAATATGATTTTTATTCGGAGGAAACCTCGATATGGGTTTCCTGCAACGAAAAAGAAAGGAAAAGACGTCGAGCGAACGCATACAGGAAAAGCATTTCCGCAATGGTAGATTCACACACTTACACCTTTAATGGTTCCATAAAAAATATAGATTTATTATCATGAGATTTTTTTTTTTCTATTTTCAATGAACATAAGGATCTATTGAGTAGTATTTTAAATTAAATAAATATATTTTTATTTATATATAAGCATAAAAAGAAGAAAAAAAATATATATTTGATTTAATAATAAAAAAAAGGAAAAGAAACCCACCTTCAAAACTTTCAACTAAATAGAATCGTATTTGAAGATTCTATTTACATGCTATATTGATTGCTGTTTGTGTATATATTTGGATGCTCTTTTTTATTTAATATCTATGTGTGCGTCTATGCATGCTGTTCAATCGATTTTTTCCCGATAATGAAACAGACTTTCTTTATTGTCAATTGACAGAGCGAAATGAAGGAGAGAAAACTAGAATTGATCCAATCACGATGCCTATAAAAGCAGTTGAACTAGAATGATTTTGTCTCTGACTATACCGCGTATTTATGTGCGATGGATAGGACACATACACACAAATCTATATATCCTGTCGGTTCAATGACAAAAATAGAGAGATAGGAAAAGCATAAGAAAAAAAACGGAAAATAGGGGAAAAAAAGAAATTGATAAAAAAAAAAGGAAGAGATGATGGAAACTATCAATACCAGATAGATTGAGCTTTTTTTCTAGCGTTTGATCATTTTGTCTCAATTCTCACTCTTTTTTTTTATCAATTTCATTTATTTTACCAAAAAAATCAATTCCTTCTTTATAAATGTCAAGTAAATGAATTCAATTGTTAAGTATGACCATTTATTAGCTAGTTCTATAACATTTAATTATCATGCTTTATCGTTTTCACAGGTAAGATTTTACTACTCACCTATATAAACTAATCATTTTAGAGAGGAAAAAAAAAACTTGATATCAGTTCAAGAGTCTTCTTCTCATGAAGTGTTTATCATAGAGAAGTTTCAATCCAACCCAATAACACAAAGTTCTACTAATTGTCTAATATTTCCCACGATAGCACTTTGTATACCTATAGACTTTTCTTGTGTCAGAAAAAAAAAATCAAGCAGATAGGAACAAATGTCGTTTTTTGTCCTTCGATAACAACAAATTGAAACATAGCACTGGGAAAATGGGATATATTTAGATTGATTTTTGTTATTCACTAATCACGAAGTATTGAAAAGAATGACATAATTAACAATAGTTTGTATGAAAATCAATCAAATAGGAGAGAAAAAAAAGTGAAAGGTGTGAAATTAAGAGTAAATGCTAACTAAAAAAAAAAAAAAAAAAAAAAGAGAAATGAGAAAGATCTTCTCAAAGGATTAATGAAAAAAATTATTGAGTTGATCGAAAAAGGAAATGAATAGCGGCATATGTCGAATGCATAGAAAAAAAAAGATAAATCATCATTGATCGAGAGGCGGCGACGTACAGTAGGATAAATTAGTATTTTTTGCTTTTTCGAAACGAGAAAACATAGACACATCTACATCAATGAAAAGATTTCTAGTGTTAATAAAGAAATTCAATTAAGTTAGAAACGAAGGTAAGTGAAGTAAAAACAATCTCTTTCATCGCGTCAAATTAAATCGTTTTATTGTTTAACATACAGAAAAAGAAATCAATTTAAGTTTCCGTTAGGAACATTTTTACTTTGTTTTTTTTTTACAATACCTGTTATAGTACCGACTAAAATAAAAAAAAAAGTTGTCAACTTCGTCGTCTTAGTTTAAAAGAAACGACTAATAACAACTAACACACTCATATATATATATATATATATTGATATAAATTTGCTTCGGTTTTTTTCTCTCTCTATGAATAAATAAAATTTATATGAGATTTTAAAATATGTTTGCATAGATAATGTGTAATAATGAAGAAAGAAAAAGAAATGGAGAAATAATGATCCTTTTATTCGCATTTTTTTCTGTTTTACATATTTAAGTAGGAGTGTGCTAAATTTTTTTTTTTGGGTAAGCTTACCAGTTTTAAGAAAGAAGGAAAAAAAAAAAAGAAAAACGTAATCATCACGCACATATTCACCTATTTATAATGAGATTTATTAGACAAAATGATTGAATAAGACAAATTGAACTATCATCTGCAATGATATCAGATCATCATGGCCCTCTTCGACAACACTATGGGTAAAATAAATATACTTTTCTTCTTTTTTTCTCTGTTTTTTTGTAAAAATCTACTAATGGATTCTTCACACATCTTAATGGCTCTAATCTATCATTAACAAAATAGATAACAGGTTCTATAATATATACATACATGATTTAATCACAGTAGGAAACGATATTATAATAACAATTAGATTTTTCTCTTTTTATGAGATATATCGATATTGATATAGAACTTTAGCATATTTTAATACTGATTATGGAAAGAGCACGAACAACATTTGGACGAAGAGGAATACTCACATGAGACTAAAAGAGAGACTAAGACAACATGAGAGAGAAAAAAAAGATGTAATAAAGCAAAATCATATCGATTGAAGATAATGATCATTGTTGGATTTTGTCTTTCTCTATCGTATGAATGTGTATTGAGGAGAAAAAAAAAAAAAAAACGATTTTTCTTACTATTCTTGAATTCATCTATTCAGTAACGATGCTAATCAATGACATTTTCTCTTATTCTCTTTGAGAAAAAATGCCAATAAGTGAAAAGAAAAAACTGATGATAATAATGATGATGAAGAAGAAGAAGAAGACATTTTTCTCTATACATATATCATGATATTCTCGGAGGTTTTTGGCCACGTTCATCAATATAGTGAACACGTGGACCAGTGAGTTTTATATTTCATTTATTATTTTAATAATAGATATTTTTTTTGTTTCTTTATTTTTTGTTTATTTATTTATTTATTTTTTCTTTATTTGTTAGCATGGTAGCGGGTTTTCTCGATGCCATAGCCAAAGTACGCCAATTTAAATTTCATAATGATGACGATTTATACGATCGATTATCCAGACGATTTTCTGTCGTTTTACTTATGTTATTTACTGTTGTCGTATCTACCAAACAATATGTTGGTGATCCAATTGCTTGTTTTGCTCCTGCACAATTTACCGGTAAGTATTTTTTTTTTGGATTTTTGTTTTACTAAAAGAAAATTTTAATTTTTAATATATGAAATCAATATGATAATGTAAGTAGATCAGTGTGTTTTTTTTTTCGTTTCTACGGTTACACTATAATGCAAAAAGAAAAAGCTGTTAAATTAATAATTGAAATTCTTAAGTAAGAAGAAGAAATGTTTTATGATTTTTATTTTGTGCTTAAAAACTTGACAAAGGAAATTTATACTTTATTAAACATATTGAATAGATAATTTATATCATATGAAAAATAGTTTTTTATTTTATTTAAATTTGAAAATTAGAACTTGAAGCTAAATGTTCGATTCCACTGTTGTGACGTTTATGCCTAAATATGATTTTTCTATTCGGCTATTTGTGACATTTATATCTTATATCGAATTTCCTTGAGTTTGATGATGCATTCAAGGTATCTTAATTTATGATGAAAAGGTTATTGTATAAAAATAGCAAATCTAGTCAGTTGAAAGATAAAAATATATTATTATGATGAAAGAAAATAATACAAATATCGTATTTTACCTTGATCATTACTTTTGCCTTTTCAAATTGTTAGTGATAAAGAAGAAAAAGAACTACATTTCTACTTAGTTATAAAACTTTAGTAAGACATCATCGATACATTCATGAAACTTAGAGTTTCTAGAAAATTAAAAGTATGAGTATTTAGTGCTCCTGAGTCTGACAATAAAAGTTTGTTTTGATAACAAAAGACAATAAAGCAGAATATTCTCAGCAAAAGGAGACGTCTTCGAACTCTTTACAACGTATGTTGGCTGAGCTACACTAATTATACGAAAGTCTCAAATGCCGTCCTTTTTTGACATTTTCAATTAGAAAAATGCAAAGAATGTCTTTTGAGCCGCCCGTAAATTTGATGTAGCTCAGCCAGAAAACGTCGTAGAAAGTTCAGAGACGTCTAATTTAGTTGAGAATATTTGGCTTTATGGCTCCCTGATGTTCAAATAAACTGTCATTATCGGATTCTGAATTCTGAAAACCCAAAATTTTGGTTTTTTTGAAAACCTTGAATTTTGAGAATATACTGGAGAATTTAATTCCTTTCAAAATTCATTGAAAACAGTTTTTTCTATTGAAATTACTATTTAGATTCTCTATCATACTTATGACAAGAGCAAAAAAGACGAATTAATATCCGGTTAGATAATCTTCTATCTAAGTGTTTTATTAGTAGTACTCATATTGATAGAGCTTGAAAGTTGTTTGAAATCATGTCTTATATTTGTATCCAATTAATCTATTATTCTTTTAGGTTCTCATGTTGAATATGCCAATTATATTTGTTGGATTTCCAATACTTATTATGTTCCTTTTGAGAGCACATTGCCAGCAAGGCATGATGAACGTCCAAAACATATTGGTTTGCATGTCTTTCTTTCTCTTCTAATTATAACTCATTATTTTTTTTTCTTTTCTTTTTTTAAAGCTTATTATCAATGGATCCCATTTATTCTACTACTTATGTCAGTGCTCTTCTACATTCCCTCCGTTCTATGGCATGCACTTGCCACAAAGACTGGTTTTGATATAGCTAATCTTGTCAAAACATTGCACAGTATGGAACAATTAAATCCTGATATCCGAGATCGTACACTCAGATATATAGCTAAACATATTGATCGTGCTCTTGAAATTCAACGTGAAATGGGCACAGGATTTTTTTCCCAATTTAAACGTCTTGCGCGTCGTCATTGTCCAGTTTTTATTATTGGTCGTGCTCAAGGCAATTATTTAACATTTGTCTATTTATTTGTCAAATTATTGTATATTACAAATGTTGTTGGACAATTATTTTTACTTAATGTAAGTTAATTTTTTTTTTCATAATTAATTATATTAAAATGAATTTCATTTTATTCTATAGCTCTTTATGGGTTCAAATTATCATGGCTATGGTATTGAAGTACTAAGAAATTTATTATCTGGTCGTGAATGTTGTCGTTCAGCACGATTTCCTCGAGTAACAATGTGTGACTTCGAAATACGTACGATGGCTGATCATATACATAAACATACGATACAGGTAAATACAAAAATAAAAATCATCTATTTAAAAACAAGTAAACAAATTAATTTCACATCTTTTTTTTTTTTTTTATTCTTTATAGTGCGTGCTTCCTGTGAATTTATTTAATGAAAAAATCTTCATATTCATATGGTTTTGGCTTGTCATTGTTTCTATTTTATCTTCATATGGTTTTATAATGTGTATATGGCAACAAATTTTACCATTTAATCGTGAACATTTTCTTAAAAAATATCTTAAAATAATGAATCGTATAACACGTGAAACATTCGATAGAAAATTATTTAATACATTTTCCAACAAATATTTAAGACATGATGGTGTACTTGTTTTACGGCTTGTTGCAATGAATACAAATGATGTTGTTATGGGAGAAATCATGGTTGCATTATGGGATGGTTTTAAAAGAGCACAAGATACTGATGGTGGAATATTTGTGTAATAAAAAAAAAAAAAAAAGTAGTTAAATTTTAATCCTGCCCAGGTTTAAATCTTCTCAGGAAGTTTATCATCTATTCCTAGTCGAAAATTTCTTTGTTTTCTTATTTTTGATCCCTCTATGCAATAGAATCTAGTCATGTAAAAAAAAAAACAAAACAAAATAATCAAACTACGAACTCATATGTCTGTGTGTTTTTCTACTGTGATATGTTTGTTTATTTTTAATTAAAGAACTAGTCGAAATAGTCATAGAAAATATATGACTAATAACAGTGAGCGTATTTGTATTCATGCGTAAATATAATCTTATGAAATTTAGTATTAGTTATATACAACAAAAAAAAAAAGAGAGATTTTCGTTTTCTGTTTTGTTTTGCTGTCAGTTTCTTTTCTTTTCTTTTTTTTTTTCTTCGAACTGATGATGTCAATGCGCTTCTTCTTCTTCTTTTTTTTCTTTTATTTGTGTGTGTATGCATGAGTGTTTATTTTTTTTTTCTCTCACTTTTTGTTTCAATGTTGATGAAGAACAAAAAGAAAAAATATGATGTATTTAAAAAAAAAAGAAACGAAGTAATTTGAAACAAACGATCGTTTAGATGTATATATAAAATATAATTAAAGATTGAAGAAGAATTTTCTTAAGATGATTTATAAAGAAAGTATTCGATTGTTTTATATTTTATCAATTCGTAATCTTTCACACGAAAGATCATTATAAAACATGCTAAATTTTCGTCAGGTCTTTTGTTTTTGGGAGAAAATTCGGAAGCGAATTTTTTTATGTCTGTCAAAATAGAATGAAACATTTTACAAATTCGAATCATTTGAATTAATAGAATTTAAGAACTTCGAGTTTAGGAAATCGTGCAAAAAATGTTTTTTTTAGAGTTTGAGATTATAATTAAAAAACATCTTGATCTCAATAAGCTTATATTTTGATAAAGAAAATTGTATCTAGGCAATTTTATCATATAATATGATAAAGATATCGTTAAAAATTTTTATATTATATTTCTATAAACTCTTTGATATTTGAGTAAAAAACAACATGAAACAATTTCAATTTTATCTTATCATATCATTTTTCGATTTAAAACGTTAAACAATAGCCAATAGTAATACAAATATACTGATTTGTAAACATGCAGGCACTACTATTCTTTTTTCTATGTATTTTTCTTTCAATAAAACTTATTGATAATTCTCAATGTCAAGTTCGTTTTGGTTTAGTTGGTCGTTGTGGATGTTGTTCTTATATTGGTGGTAATTGTATTTATTATGAAACTATTGATGGTATAGATGTATCATGGCATGTATGTGTACCAAATCATCTTAAAAAAACATTTTCACTTGAACAATGTAAACCAAAACTAATTCCTGCTAAGAATTATACACGTATTTGTCGTACAAGCAATGGAACATTTCGTTTATTTCCACAATGTACAACAAAAGAAATTTGTTTTTTACCAACACCATCAAGAAATTGTATGATAGATTTTTGTTTAAAAACATAATTTTATTTTTATCTATTTCTTTTTTTTTTTGTAAATTTCTAATCTTCATAGCTACTCCTCAATGTCATACACAAATGGCTGTGAAAGGTTCATGTGAAGAATCTTTAAAACGTTTTTCTTATGATTCAAAACGACAAGAATGTGTTCCATTTATATATTCAGGTTGTGGTGGAACAACAAATCGATTTATTCGAAAAGAAAGATGTGAAAAATTATGCATAAAAACAATTTAAAAACGAACTTTTAAATCTATATTCCATTTAAATAAGAAAAAAAAAACATACATAATTTCTTTTATTTCTATTTTAGTTTGTCAAAATTTAATTTATAAGGTTAAAAAAAATTACTTGAACAAAAAAATGAAACACTAAATAGGAAATATATAAGTACCTCAAACGTTCTAAAAATAAGTGCATAAAAAAAGAAGAACTCTTAACACATCCGGTCATTATTAATGCATTAATGCATGCAGCTATTAATAAACAACCTACACCCATAATTAAAAGTAGACCTTGAAGCGACGAGAACAATAGAAAAGTTTAAAAAAAGATCTCATATCCTGCATTCTATATTTAATATGATAGCAAATTACCAAAGAGTAAAATTTTATATATGTGAAAAATAATTATTAGATTTTCTTAAATGATATAGTTGGATTTTTTTTGCAATAAATGAATTGATAATTGACTAGTCGGGCTGATTTGATTGATGAATTAATTATTGAGTTCTACATTTTCTACGATAGATAGTTGACAGTATAATTTTTAAAACATTCTGACGAGTACTGTTTTATTCGAAAAATTGATATTTAAATGAAAACAATCTTTTAAAGACTTGCCTTATTGTAAACAATATTTAATTAAATTTATGAGTGAGGAAAAAGGTTAAATTTTTGTAAGACAAATAAAATATTAATCAAACATTGTCACATATTATTTTTCTTTTTCATGATTCAATTCGAATTTGTTGTTCGCCATTAGAAATAATGGGTACACTAGAATCAATATCGTCCATGCCTTAATCTTTTTTTTAAAAAATTTACGATTCAATTTTCTATAAGAATGTATTACAAGTTTTGCTACAAAATGTCAATTCAAATAATACTATCAAACTTCAATATAGCCGATTTTCACAAATTAAAAAACAGTCTGTTTTTTCGTTCGAGTTTTACCCTAAGGAAAAAAATCAGTAGCAGTCTTGTAGCGCTTGAAAAGTTCTATTGTGGAATAAGAGTAGTCAAATTTTTGTCATGTGCATAGGAAAACGTATAATATACAATTCGATGTGTCTTCATCTCCTCTTTCGAATAATGAAAACCACAGCTCTCTATCTCTTTTCTATCATAAGTTATTCAAAAAATATCCATTCCGTCTTTTAAATAGGCATCAGTATAACCGGCACATATGATAGAAAAACAGGTATTATCAAAATTTAATTATTACGATTTTACTTGAGGAATGATGTAATAGTATAGAAAAATAGAACGTCGTTTTTACTATCAGTCTATATAGAGAAAACGTTTCGTTATACTTTTTATAAGGAATTAAAGTACAGCCGCCATCACTTTTGGATAGCCCTAAGTAGATTTATGCAAACATATTAGTTTTCATATTGGTATTTTTAGATTCTACTACATCAACAAAAACTTAATTGTTGTAAAGCTCATGTCTCTGAGGCTGAATTGCCATAGTACCTACGTTAGAACATGAATCCATAGTAACTATGTATCAAATAGACTGTCATTACTTATCACAAATATCTTAAGATTCTTTTGGCATTCCTTAAGAGGCGGATGATTTCATCATGAATAAGCTATCCATTCAAGGTGGTGTTCCTCTCTATTGTGAAAGTGTTTCACTGTCTTATTATATATCGTAAATGGATGTACAGGCAGGATAACCCACAGAACGAGAGTGTTGCAGAAGATGAGCATAGGGATCATCTCATAATTTATATGAGTTTAGGATAGTTGATGTTGGTATTTACTTTTGAGTAAATAAAGAGATTATTATTAAAAATCCTAAATAAACACATACGGTTTTAAGCAATGTGTTAAAAAAAGAGTCCGGTAGTTTCATAATTTACCCAAAACCGCAACAGGAACTACGATTCCAGCTCGAGTGCGATTGGAAATTTTAAAAAGTCACTTCCGATCCGGTTCCTAAAATATGGCATGAAACTAGAACCATTAAATCATCAAATAGATGCGAAGGTTTTGCACTTGTTTCCAGACATTTTGATTCTTTAATTTGTAAAATCAAAGCCATCGCACACTTCATTATTTAAATAGGACACTAATGTATAAATCTGTTGAAAACTTTAATCTCAGATCTTACAGAGCCAAGTGTGCTCAACATAGGTTCAAGAATTTTTGCATCTATTTAACGATTTAGTAGTTCTAGTTTCTGGTCCGGTTCCAAGAAATTTTCAAAGACCAGCTCTGGTTTGGTTTTCAGTTTCAAGGCGGTAGTTTTCGTTCCAGTTTTTTTTTGAAATCGCCGAACTTGAGTAAAAACTAAACAAATGATCTGACTTTCGCGTTTATCAAAAGCATGGTTTTATTCGAAAAAAATCTTTCGTGGGTAGTAGAGTTCTGTATCGGGTTAAGAACAACATACGCACTAAACCAGCTATGCGGGATAGTCACCAAAGTGGATGTGCTTATTGGCAGATTTATAGAGTTCTAAAACTTGACTCGGTACAGGACTCTAATGGGTAGTGCTCAGCTAGATGAGATTTCAACCATGTAGATCTTCCCATATCTTGAAGATTTTTGTTTTTATATGTGACGTCATTTTATGAGACGAATAGTATTCTCATCTTATGTAATATTCTCGTTCTGTGAGTGATGATTCTATCTATACGTCCATACAGAATATATAATTAGATAATGGAGCAGTTACACAATAGAGTGGAACATCAGCTTTAATGAATAGCTTATTTATGATTGAACATCTCCTTTAGGGATGCTGTTCTTCTTTACATTGTACATATCCTGGATACATATCGGTCGGCAGAAAACTGTGAGAGTGAGGGAGAGGATGTGTAATCTAAATGAGTACCTGTACTAGTATACGTGTTTAAATCAATTCAGTCTAGCTTCTTCACAATTATAATAATTAAGTTCTTTGATATTTTAGTAGAGATTATGGTTGTTATTCTGAAGAGTATTTTTCATTTACACTTGATAATTAGTCAACCTTTCATCTCAAATAATTTTCGTTTCATTTAAAGATTTATTATGAAGTGCCCTTTTTTGTTTAATTTTTTTTTAGAAATCTATTTGAAATATAAAGCGATTATAACAATTGAATGAAGAATTTTGTCACAATAGTGCAACATATCTAAGAAATCAAGACTGTAAATGATTCCATAAGAGATGACAGACTTAGAAGTATCAACTATTGAGAAGTCCTTTTTTGTATATTCTACATCTCATGTGACATCTCTTATTTCTTCACATTCACGAGTATGTAAAACTATTTTTTTTTATCAAGCAAAACTTTTTTAGTTAAAAAGAATCGAAATCATTTTATTAAAAAGATATCTAATAAAAATCAAACAAACATTCTAGTGCAGAATTTGTGTGAAAATACTGATGAATATGTTCCGAAAAAATTTTCCTGCTTATGTTTTTGAAACTTACTTCTTTTGTATTTGACGGTATGAATTAATAGCGTAAGCCTGCCTTTATTAATTGTTAAAAGCTATATTTTTCACTCTGTTTTTTTTTGTTCTTGAAGGATTACAAAAATCACTATGATCAGTATTTTGATTAAAAAAGAAAATAATTTTCAAGGACGATTTCAATCAATATTAAAGAAAATATTGAGATACAGAGGTGATTAAAAAAATTTTTAATTACTATTAGATATTAAAGAATATGTTTACCTAATAACGATATTTTTGAATATAATTCTTAGACAAAAACGTAGAATGATTGTATAATGTATGTTTAATATTTGATATATTACAGGAAAGATGGATCTATGTATTTATTTAAGAGTTTCTCTTTAGTAATTAAACTAACTTTAATTTTGTTCTGTCTTCCATTAACAAAAGTATAATTATTTGGTATCTTCAATGATTTCGGATTGTCTTTCATGTCTAGATATCTTTCTATACAAAATTTTCATTTAACACCCACACCCTTATGCTTAACATTTTGTGATATGTTCTTGTGGAAAATTGAATTGTGAATCTTTTTTAAAAATAAAATGAAAACATGACGCTATTGAGAAAATTCTTAGAGGAATATTTATTCTGACGTATTTGTTAGTATGGAAAATCAAGTTTTTTCTTTTCATACTAAAATCAAGATTCGATTCATTTTTTTAGTATAATATTGGGACCTCTATGTCCTGAAGATGTCGAAAGAGTATTTTCTATTATGATATGAATCATAGAAATGTTTGTTTGATCGAATCATTTTTGATTTTTTTGATTTCTCATATTTTCCAATCTTAAAATTATTTGAAACAAATATGGTCTCAGCAACAGCAACACCAGCCGTTACAACGGTTAATCCACGAGAAAAAGCATTAGAAGAATTTCGTAAGAAAATTATGGAACATAAAGAAATCGAAGCTCGTCTTAAACAAAGTATATTATTGAAATAATCATTCAATAATTAATCTATATCGAAAAAAAAAATATCATTTTAGTGCGTGAAGATTTACGTACATTTACAAAAGATTATGATAAAAGTGAAAATGATTTAAAAGCATTACAAAGTGTTGGACAAGTAAATCGATATAATATTTTATTTATTCTTTTTTAATTATTAAATTTAGATTGTTGGAGAAGTTTTAAAACAATTAACTGAAGATAAATGTAAGTTTATTTTTAATAAAAATAAAATAATTTATTCGATTTTTTTTTTGTTTTAAAGTTATTGTCAAAGCAACTAATGGTCCTCGATATGTTGTTGGTTGTCGTCGTCAATTAAATAAAGCTAAATTACGTCCTGGTACACGTGTTGCTCTTGATATGACAACATTAACTGTTATGCGGTAAAAAGAAAATAATTCAAAATTTTCTCTTTACAAAAGTTTGTATATATTTAATTTTTCTTGTTTAGTTATTTACCTCGAGAAGTTGATCCATTAGTCTACAATATGTCACATGAAGATCCAGGAGATGTTTCATATAGTGAAGTTGGTGGTTTAAGTGAACAAATTCGAGAATTACGAGAGGTATAAAAAAAAAAAAAACTTTTAACGAAATGAAAAATATTTCAAATTATATAATATACAGGTCGTAGAATTACCTCTAACAAATCCTGAATTGTTTCAACGTGTTGGTATAACACCACCAAAAGGTTGTCTTCTATTTGGACCACCAGGTAAGTTAAATACAATAGCAGATAAAAGTCTCCACTTCAATCGATCTTGGTCATTGTATATACTGAAGGTCTGAAGATTTGTTTACACATATTTCATTAAGAATGTAGATCATTTGACATTGCGGTGCTATTATTAATTAATTATAAATGGAGTTATGATTGGTGGCATTTATTTCTTGCTTTGAACATTATAACCTAAAAAAACATCGCCTCTAGAATTTTGTGTTGTGTCGTACTAAAAATACATCTAATTCTTGATATTTTTACATATAGCTGAAATCTCGTCTACGGTCTTTCTTCATCTAAAGATAAGATTATCATCTATGTTTGATTTCTTTTTTAATGTAAGATTCACATCTGAAACTTGTAGATAATAATGTTTAACTGTAGATGAAACTTCTCAAAAAAAAAACTTGAATTATCACTGAGTTATTGACCTCCAATGCATAGTAGATAGTTTCTTTCTACAACAAAAAATTGAGCATAGTCTTTGAAACAATCAATAAACTTCAATGAAATTAGTAATGAACATAACTGAGACATAGCATTGCATACTGAGGAGTTCAATGGCACGGAATACTCTTTCTTTGGAATTAAATAATAATGGCATCGCAATATGAATGATCTATATTCTTGATCAAGTATGTGCACAGAAATTTTCAACATATACAGTGGCTGCGACGGAGACTTTTGTCTACTAGTGTGTATTTTGATATTTTTCATTTGCTTATATGTGTATATAGGCACGGGAAAAACTTTATTAGCTCGAGCAGTTGCAAGTCAACTTGATTGTAATTTTTTAAAAGTTGTATCAAGTGCTATTGTTGATAAATATATTGGAGAAAGTGCTCGAATGATTCGAGAAATGTTTGCATATGCAAAAGATCATCAACCATGTATTATTTTTATGGATGAAATTGATGCTATTGGTAAAACTCGAAAAAAACAAAATACAAAAGATTTTCATTTTTAAATATGAATTGATTATAAATATAGGTGGACGTCGATTTTCTGAAGGTACATCTGCTGATCGAGAAATTCAACGTACATTAATGGAAGTTAGTTGTTAGGTTTTTTTTTCATAAAAATAAGAAAAAAACAAGCAAAGAATTTTTCTTGTTCTTTGTTTAGCTTCTTAATCAAATGGATGGATTTGATACATTAGGTAAAGTTAAAATAATTATGGCAACAAATCGTCCCGATACACTTGATCCAGCACTTATGCGACCAGGTCGACTTGATAGAAAAATTGGTATAAAATATATATAATTAATTTTTATTAATAAAATATTCTATTTGTGGTTTTTTTTTTCGTAGAAATTCCATTACCAAATGAACAAGCTCGTCTTGATATTCTTAAAATTCATGCAGCACCAATTTCTAAACGAGGAGATATTGGTAAAAATATTATTGTTTTTTTTTTTCTTGAATAAAAATATTTGTATAATTTTTTTTTGTTTTTGATTTAGATTATGAAGCTATTGTTAAATTAAGTGATGGTTTTAATGGTGCTGATATGCGAAATGTATGTACTGAAGCTGGTATGTTTGCAATACGTGCTGAACGTGATTATATTCAAGAAGAAGATTTTTCAAAAGCTGTACGCAAAGTAGCTGAAAGCAAAAAACTTGAATCGAAACTTGATTATAAAGCACAAGGAACATTATAGAATTTTTCTTAGTTTTAATTGATTCTTTTTTTCTATGTTTTATTATATTGTTATCTTACAAAGAAAGTAAAAAACAAAAAAAAAAAAACTAGAAAGTCAGAATAAATTTAAATTAAGAAGAACAAAAAAAAACAAAACAATCATTCATCAAGGACAATGAGTTAGAAGAAAAATTAGAATAGATGTATGTGCGGTTGCCTTGAATATCGATCTATTGAGATAATCATAATTGGCCGAATTTTAGACTGAAAAAGCTGATTGGTCATCTCGTAATGCTGTATAATCAAATAATTATTATATAAATACTGAATCTATGGGACTTATTAGATCTTCATCTTTATTAATATGAATTTTATTTGTCTATTTTTCAAAATTAATTTTCCAATTGATTTCTTAATGACAAACTTTAGTCTGAGGATGAGTCGACTCATCTAAGGAAACAGATTTTCTTATCTATTCCTCAAGAATAATAAAAATGAATTCCAATATTTTCATTACTATGAAAAAGTTCGATGATATTTTAATTTATAATGATGAATGTTTACATTGCAGGAAAAATAATTTTTTCGTGCAAATCTTAAATTTGAATCCTAAAATTTTAAGTTTTTCTTTTACTATTCAGAAAATTTTTAATTTTTCTGAATTACAATTTCTTCTCAAAAATACATGTTAATTTCGGTATCAAATTCATAATTATTTTACTACTGTCTTGCATTTTATGTACAAGATGTACACAATAAGAAAACGCCATCTTTTAAAATAAATGTTTATTATATATATATATATATTTAATGAGCAACCGATTCGGGCGATTATTATTACTCATTTATTGATTGGTTATTTGTTTGATCTAGTCATTTATTACATGATTTATATTTTGTGAAATGGATGCTTGTCTATTATGACAAATAAATAGAAAGAAAGCTACGTAATTAATCAATAGTAGAGCTCGACAGATTTAGATGTGAAATTCTTCTTCTAACTGGATCCAAAAATTTGGAATCCAACAGGCTCTAATTAATAGTCTCCCTAGAAAATGATGGGTCTATACTTGGAACAATCACCAAAAACTCAAATTATTCGTAAAAGAAAATATTGAATGATAGTCTATGAAGACCACATAATTAATTTAAAGATTGATGTGTCGTATAATTCTGTCATTAATTTTCTATGACAATAATTTGTTAGTTTCAATTGTTATCAAGTGTATTATTTTCTTGTTTTTAAATTTTTAAATTTTCATTTTGATATAATAAACAATGATTTTTTATAATTTCGATGTTGTATTCATTAAAAATGTATTTAATTCTACTATACAAATATATGAAAAAAATATATTGTTACTATTTAACAGGATACATTAAGACTGTGAGGAGAATACAACATTCAATCATATTAGATAATGCTTCAATGGACTTGAATTTTACGACTCATGTCGGTCATGATCTATAGAAGAGAAAGAAAAAGATAAATCTAAGTTTCTTATTCTATACTTCAACACTTCTTTCAAATCTTGAATTTTCTCATTCAAACTTTTCAGACACATCTAATATTTCTCTTGAAACGATGATCCAAAAAAAAAAAATAAAATATATGATGTAAATTTAATTCAAATAGTACAATTTTGATTGTACTTTGTAAAAAAATGAAATATATTTCAATCACAGAAATAAAATAGTGTGAATGAATAGAAAAAAAAATAAATCTAATAGTTCTTGAAACAACAATGTTTGATTATTATTTTGATAAAATCAAGCAAAACTTGCTTTCAACAAGTTTTATCAGAGAAAAATGTTATGTGTATAAAATATTTTTCAACCGAACTGGTTACAATTCGAAGATATCTTTGTAAGATAAAATAATCCTATGATGTTAAATGTATAATTTTAGTTTAAGAATTTATCTTAATCAATTGAATTTTTCATGTCGAATGATTCAATTATTTTCCAAAATTTTTTTTCTCTTATTATTATTATATTCAGAAAAATATTGATAATAAAAATTATTATATATATAGTTTTGTTCACACATAAATAAATTTTATTACACTAATTTTAGAAAAATAAAATTTCTTTTTTTTTTAAATTCTAAAAGGCTGTTATTGTATTATTTAATTTATATTACAATCAACTGAACATGTGACATAGTTAAACATACAATAAGACAATATTTTTTGTTCTCTTTTTACTCGCATTCACCAGTAAAATAGAAAGGACATATTCTATGTACCCTCGGTTAATATCTGGTTGGTTAAAAATAAAAAAGCGGTCGACAATAGGACGTGCATAGATTCACGAGGGGAGGAGGTCATTTAGCGGTCAAAAGCAGTTCGCGACGTCCTTTTTCCTTTTTTCTTCACTGAACCATTTTATTTTCTCTCTTTCATTCTTACTATTAGTAAGTTCAGACGTATACCATCAACTATAACACTGTCGGCAATAAAACTATAAACCAAAGATGCCATCGAACAAAACTCCACGATACTGTTTATATCGTACATTTGTTGATGCTTATATGAAAGCACATCCTAATGTAACTCGATGTGTAAGTATGAAAATTATTTGAATCTTTTTCTTTTCATACTTTATCGATGACCTTCATTTTCCTATGTCATTTATTTTATATATTTCTATATAGGTATCTCATACAGCAGCACAAACAGAATGGAATCAAATAAAAAATGATGAAAAACTTGTGAAAGAAAAAGTTGAAGAATATCTTGAAAAATTTAATTCAGTAGAAACACCACCAATAAATACAAATGAAAATGAACAAGTTAAAAAAACACGAGGACGTAAAAAGAAGTCTGAAATTAATAATGAACCTGAAAATAATGTTCGTGTTGTAAAACGACGTCGAAAACGAGCACATTCATCTGATATTGAAAATGATTTAATTAATGAAAATGAAAAAATACAAAATGAAGAAATTGAAAAAAATGAAAATGAAAATGAAGATGAAAATGAAAATGAAAATGAAAATGAAAATGAAAATGAAAATGAAAATGAAACAACAACAAAAAAATCTACAGAAAAAATTCGTACAGCTGCTGAAATTCTTGCAAAAAAAACTCGTGCACCAGCTCAAGAAAAAGTTTCAAAAGAAATTTATGAAATTAATGAACGTATTATACAATTAGTTCAAGTTAAAAATATGGGTATGGCTACAGCAGAACAAGAAAAACAATTAAAAAAACTTTTAGTTGAACAAAAGAAAAAATCAAATGATTTAAAAAGACTTAAAGCTGAACAAGCAGCAAAAAAACGTGCACGAGAAATTAAAAAAGTAAGAAAAGTTTATTATTTATAATGAAAAGAAAAACAATAATAACAAGTGTTATTTTATTTTCTAGCGTAAAATTGAAGCATTATGTGAAAAAAATCCTGAACTTGCAGCTGAATTAAATAAAATCTATCGACCAATTATTGGTCGACCACCAATTGAAGAAGAATGTCCTGATTTATTACAAATAATTGAAGAAATTGCAAAAGTTGGTGGTGCTGCTGATGATAATCGACGTTCACAAACAATTCGACCTTGTTTAACATTAGATGATTTACGTGAAAAAATTAAAGAACGTGGTTATGACATCAAACGATCAACACTTTATTATCGGTAAGATTTCTCACATTACATTAACAATGATAGATAGAATCGATCAGATTTTGTCCATGAATAGTGCATTAAACTAGAACAAAGCTTTCAATATTAGTTTTATCTATGATTATTATCTATTTGAGTGATATGTTCAATAACAAAACAAAAAAAAAGCTATTAATGCCATCCGTACGGGATTCAAATGTGAAACACGATGTAGCTACTGTTGCTAATCATTAGAGAGATTGTTTTATTCTATCTATTTTGGGACACATTTCTTTACCATCGTTTTATTTAGTCCTTCAGATATGCAATAAGAAAGTAGTTCAAATATTATAACGAGACGTTATTGATATATGATCCTTGATCGTATATCAACAATGTCTGTAATAGTCTGTGGAAGGAGGTCCAAATTTTTATTCATATACTTCAATACTTCTGTGCATGTATTAATCGAGACTGCTGATTGAATTCTATCTTTATAACTCAGAGAAATCGGGTGAATAACTAACAATCTATTCAAGAAAAACAAACATTAGATGTATGTATAAATATGAATCGTTATCCAAAAGCAAGTAGTAGTTGCTTGAAAAAACTTCCCTAAATCCTCTATAACGGTTCCTTATTTTAAAGCTTCTGTTTGCTGCGGTTTTCTCGATTTCACAACAAAAAAAATATAGTTTTCATCTTTTCGGAATATTTTGATAGATTCAAAAGGTAAATATCAACATTCAATTGTTGTTTTTACCAGTAAGATCATCTATGAGTTGAGTCTATGGGACAATTCTTTATTTTTCACATACTACTCTCATACTCGCGCAATGCTACATGTGATTGAATCACTTGTCTAGAAATTGAAGTTTGTGAGAAGCAGTGTTTCATCTTTCGGAAGGATGAACACCTATTGTTGAGAGTATAGACACATAATACATGTTACGAGAACTACAAGCTCCAGAAGAACCAACCCGGTCTTCGGAGAGGCGCCGCTCCTATGCTGGATAAAAACACCGGTGAGGACTGAAATATGAACTATGTTTCTGTCAAATACGTGACCAATAATGAACTGTTCATTTATTATTCTTTCTTTTTGTTAATTTTATAAAAGGTTATTACCACATCGTTCAAATTCAATTGATGGTAAAAAACATGTTCGAACAGTTCCTGTACGTTTACGAAAAGCTCAAAATGATGAACATAGCAAACATGAAGGTTTGAAAAAGAAAAATTCTTCATAAATATTTCTCAACCAAAAAAAAATTTATTTCATTTTTATTAGATGGTCATTTTGCAACAGCAACAATACGTTATATAAAAGATTTAGCTGGTATATTTGGTAATGATGTTGTTTTTTTCTTATCACAAGATGATAAATGTAAAGTACCTATTGGTTTACCGGCTGCTAAAATTCAAGCACCTATGCTTATGCATTTGGATTATCGTGTTCGTTTACCTGATCATGATTGGACAGTAGCACCTCGTCATCAATTAACACCAAGGTAAAATTACGTATTTTTTTTTGTAATTATGAAACAAAAAAAGAAATTTAAATATTCGTTTTTTTTTTTCGTTCTAGTGTTTATGCTGCTTGTATGATGAATGATAATAATGATGTCGGTTATTCAGGTCCAACTTATATTGCAATTCGTTCAGCTAAACATGATCGAAGTGATGCAAGTAGTCATGCATGTGATTTTGATCGTCTTGTTGGTCTTAAAGAATTCGATAAATCTGCACGTGATTATACAGGTCAAGTTAAACCAATTGTTATTATAACTGTTGATGGTGGACCTGATGAAAATCCACGTTTTCCAAAAACACTTGTTGCTAGTATAAGAAAATTTCGTAAATATAATATAGATGCATTATTTGTTCTTACACATGCACCTGGTCAATCAGCATATAATGTTGTTGAACGACGTATGGCACCATTATCACATGATTTAGCTGGTCTTATTTTACCTCATGATCATTTTGGTACACATTTAAATGATTCAGGTGTAACTGTTAATCCAGAATTAGAAAAAATAAATTTTAAAAAAGCTGGTGAAGTTTTAGCTGAAGTATGGTGTGGTTCAGTTATTGATGAATATCCTGTTGTAGCTGAATATATTGATCCACCTGCATCAAGTGAAGATGAATTACGCTTTATTGATGTTAATCTCATTGTGAATAATATTTTGGATCGGTAAGATTAGTTTTTGTTTTTTTTTTAAGAAAAGATAATATTTTCTAATGATTATTTTAGTGTATGTGAAGAAGAAGAAGCAGAAGAACCAATTGAACGTCGTATTCGACAAACTGATGAATATTATCAAGAACGAGTTCGTGCTCCACGTATTACATCTAATGGAGATTTATTACGAGATGCACCAAAATATGATATTGATGAGTAAGTTATTCAACAAAATATCTTCAAGTTATAGAAAATTTACAAATTTTTATTCTTTTTTTCTTGTATACAATTAAATAATGATAAAAAAAAAACAAACAAAACTAATTCTTTAGATATTGGTGTGCTACACATGTTCTTCAAACTCAATATACAATTCAAATTGTTCGTTGTAATTCAATAACATGTTGTGGTCCATGGCGTTCAAATTATATTCAAGTATTTCCTCATCGATTTCTTCCAGCACCAGTACCATTTGAACGTACACCACGTGGTATTGCTATGGCTGAACGTGATTATCAAAAAGGTGTTTTTTATGGTTCATTAATTCAACGTATACAATTTCATGGTGTTGTTATGCAACATACACAAAATGATGTTTTACCATTTGATTTTTGTTGTGCAAGTGTAAGAAAAGAATTAAGACGACGTGTTTGTTCAATATGTAAACAATATATTCCATCAGCTTATCGAATGAAAAATCATTATAAAATTCATCAACAACAATATGCATCAAATTGTCTTGATTATGATGAAGAAATATTAATTAATGATAATTGTATAGAAAATGAACAAAATGGAGATGATGATACTGATATGCTTAGTAGTCAACGACCATTACCATCTGTATCAAATCCATCCGCTAATGGTGTTGTTATTTTTTCAGATATGCTTGATTGGTTAAAATCTGATTTTGAAGAACTTGAACTTAAAGAACAAATTACTAAAGATGTTGATAAAAAGAAACCAATTAATTAATGTAACTTTTTGTACACGTTGATGTGTGTGAATGTGTTTAACATTAATTTCTTTTTTCTCTTTTTTCTTTGTTTTTGTAGTTTTTTTTAGTCAATTTCATGTAATACATATTTAGAGATGTTTTTCTTTGTCTTTATTAATTTTAGTCTATTAAGCTTTTTTTTTTCTCTCTGTCAGTGAAAGAGTGCAAGTAAACAATTGATAACCAAATTAGAACATTTGAATTGAAGTTTTTCCTTTTTTTTTTTTCTTTCTTGCTTTCTTAAGTGTAACAATTTTCATGAAAAGAACTTTGTTTTTTGAATGTTTAAATGAAATAAACTTGAACTCATCGCTGAAATGTTCTACTCATTTGAAATATATAAAGATATATTGAGGAAAAAAAAAGAGAGATTGCTTTTATGAAAATTGAGTTTTCGAAACTAAATTATTTAATTATAATTAATACATTTCGTCTATCGATTATTAGAGACCTTATTTCATTTGATAGTAATACAATAGAATTTTCCAGTTGTGTGTAATATGACTTTTTGTAAAAGATAAATAAACTATCAACTCAAGAAACTTCTATTAGTGAACACTTCTTAATTATAAATAGTCTTGGCTTCAATCAAGTGATTTTTACTGGAAAAGTCTCTATCTAATGTGAACGTCTCTTTATTCTAAACAATTTCTTTGTAGTTCTTCTTACTATGATAACCTTCCTAATGTTAGCGCACGTGCAATATCTTTTTTTTATCTGTTTCATGTGTACGTATGAAGTGTATAATGACATCAGAACATGAATTTAGTTTGAAAATTAAAAAAAATTAATTATTGGATGACAAAAGGTAGAAAAACAACAGTGAAGAATTTTTGAAAAGAAAAAAACTAAATCTTGTGTTATAAGTAAAATATTTTTAAATTCAAATCATTTAGGAGAAGTAGCACAAAACTTCTTGGAATTGGGTTTAGAATTCAAACAGTTTGACTTCGCAGAGTTCTACTTGGAAACTTTTCCGCATTTTAGAAAGATTATACTGTACTATAATTGACTATCGTTCTTTTACAATAGTGTAAAATCATTGATTGAATATTCTCTTGTAAAAGAAAGTTATAAATCAAAAAAATTTTCAACTTTTTTTTGTTTTGTAGTGAATCTAATAATTTAAAAGATTTACATGATTTAAATCATATAAAAAATTATTGCCATTTTATGATTGGTCTTTCTTAATAATCTTCATAAAAACATAAAGAAAATTAAATGACGCAAAAATGTATTTTTTTTGTCACATGAATATATTATTTGTATAGATTAACTTTATATATCTCACATTATTACGTAAGAATTTTTCCATATCATCTTATATGATTCACATTCAATTCCAGGGTTTAAATTTAAATACATATAGAAAATCGAACGTGTGTATTTTTCTTCTACTCCCATTTCTTATTCTGTTTATTATATATATATATATATGTTCGTTATACTAAAATACAAACATACACATTAACTCGAACTATTCGTCATAGTCTTTTTTTTTCCTCTCTTTAGAATATTTTTGAATACATCCTTAATAACTAATAAGAATAATTTTTTAAGTAAAACATATCAAAATTCTATCATAAATTGTTTGAACAAACGAAATATATCAAATTTAAATGGGCTGTAGACATTCATCATCACCACCAGAATCACCAATTAAATTAGTACAAAATGGTGGTCCAGTTATATTAAAAAGTAAAATATCAATACAGCGTACACAAGTTATTGATCAACGAATATCAAATGGTATGAAAACATCTAGATTATCAATATCTTCAAAAAAAGTAAATAATTATATGAAAAGATTTTTCTATGTTTAAAAAAAACAAATAAACTTTAGATATGTCGTTCATTATCTCGTTTAACAGTATCATTTGCAGCATTATCTCTCGAACAAACACTTGATGGTCATGGTAAACATTTAATTAAACGATTTGAACTTGATACACCTTGTCTTCTACTTGATGTTTCACGAACGCATACTCTATTAGTTGATGGTAGAAAACTTCGTCTAATTAATATGGAAACAATGAATATTGAAACAAATATTCTACCAATTGATTGTAAAGATATTCAAGAAATAACTTGGTCATCAAAACTTAATACATTTCTTCTTCTTACAACTGATCAATTATATCAAACTAGTTGTAAACATTTACATCCAATACCTATTCATCAAATTCAGGTTAGATAATTAATTCGTAGACTATTATTGTTTTAATTCAAAAAAAGAATTTTTATTAAGTATAAATTAATAAAATAGCAGATGGGTCATGAATAATTGCATTTCAAGTATTTTCAAAACTTTTTTTCTATTTTTCGCTTGATTGTAATACCTTGTTTTGTTTAATTAAAAGATAGCGCTTGGTATTCTACACGAATTAGTATACTTCATTTAACGAATATAGTCTGCTCTATATTTTTAAGTCAAACGTAATTGTACCATAAAATTCAGTACCGAATGTGAATTCTTTTTTCCTTATTCAATTCGTATGACAAAACGTTTTATTTCATTTATCAATATTTCTTTTATGTTTCTAATTTATAGTTTCAATCAGTTCATTTCATAAACTATAATCTAACGGATTTAAATCAGGCAGATTTGATGAATAATGTTTCTTCAGTATGAATGCAAGGAAATGATCCAAACATTGTTTTCCACTAACACGTGCGAACTTCAAAAACATTCTGCTAACATGAAATTTGCAAAAATAACCCGCTATTTTGTTGCATAGATCAGTCACGGTTGATTCTTTAGCCTTCTGCTATGAGAAGTAGCTAACAAGGGAAGTCCTCCAACTGATTAATCGCTTTTAAGTCGAAACTATATGCATTATGTAGGCCCTAATAAGTTATGAATAACCTGGACACAGTTTTGACCCTTAACTTCATTTTCATATTTCGAAACTCTCCCCATCGAAACAGGACTTGTCGACAACAGTTAGTTATGAAAGTTTTAGATATTTTCATTATTCCTATCCGAAGATACAACTATGACAAAACCTTGTCGTTGAAAGTGCTCTTCTACAGTAGCAGAGCCGATGTTCTAATGTCAGAATAGGAACAAATCAACAAACCGAAAAGTTTCGCAATAAACTATTCTCGTTAAGATTTCTTCCTATGCAAAATTTCAAGTCGAAAATTCGAAAAAGAATTTTCCTACTATTCTTTAGAGAAACTACAGTATTGACTTGAAAAAATTCCTTAAAAATGTAGTATCTCCCTAGCAATAAGCTAAGGGCTCGAACTGTTTTCAGGGTGTTCATAGTTCATTAGGGTCTACATGATACATATAGTTCCGAATTCAAAGCGATTAATCAGTTGAAGAACTTTCTTTGTAAGATCTTCATGCAGTAACAGTGGTATGTGCCTTGTTTCAACAGGCAATTTTCTTGTTGACACCGATTTCTTGACAAGTATGTAGTACCAAGTCAGCATTGAGACATTCGATTTCGTTCGAACTATATGTAAACGATTGAGATGGTAGGATAAATTGATAGAGTCATTTTGAGATCATTGCATCTGATCTATCACTATTTTTTTCCGTTTATTTACATGTTTCCATTTTTCATCTTTTTTTTTTTAAATATATCTATAACAATTTTTGGATTTGTATCATATATGATTTTGTAGAGAATTTCAAGCGCTATCTTTTTATTGAAAAAAAAATCTTGTTTCCATAAAACAAAAGAAACTTTGAAAATACGAAACGTACAAGTATTTATAAGTCATCAATTGTTTGTTAATTTTTCTAGTTCATTGCTGAAGGTCCTCGAAAATCATACATGGCCGTAGATGGAGATGATTTACTTATAAATCGTTCATTTGGATATGATATTCGTCGTTATTCTCTTACAAATTTTAATCTTGTTCAATCACCTCGTGCATATAGAGAAAGTGAAAATATTTGTGTAACAACTATTCGATTAAATACAAATAAAATTTTAGCTCTTGCTATTTCTATTGCTAAACAACAAATGATTGATTTAGTTAATTTAAATACTGATCAACTTATACATCGAATTAATTTTAATACAGGTGAAAATATTTTATATCCTATTGATTTACATAATCATGGACAATGGTTTGTTAAAACATGTACACCTTATGTTAATATTGGTCATTGTTTAATATCATTAAATGGACAAATTACAAGACTTACACTTTTTCCTAATCAAGATAATTTTATACGTTCTCTTTGTACAAGTCCTGATTATCGATGGTTACTTGTTGGTCGACAACATGCACTTGAATTGTATCAACTTTAAATATCATAATTATCTTTAGTTAAAGATTTTGTTGATGTTAGTCATGTTTCATTGAACTGATAGTGTTCATTTTATTATTATTATTAGTATATATATATATTGTGTGTGTGTTTTGATTTATATATGTAACTTTTATTTTTAGTTTTACTAGTGGAAACACAAAAAAAAAAGAGGAACATGATATTTAAGATGAAAATAGAAACAAATCTAACTATTTCTCTACGAATAGACTTTAAAATAGAATGTTTAATTTTTGTTTTATAAAGTAAGTTAAGATTTCATTAATTTAGAAATAAAACATTTAACTAATGAGAAGTTTTTAAAATTGTTTGCATAAGGCAAAATGCGAATATATATAAAAATTTTATCATTGTAAACAAGTTTTATTTTATATCGGATACTTCTATTAATCTTTGCAGATATTTTAAAGTAACTGAAAAAAAAAGAAAATTTTCAAACTGTCATTAAAATATTTTAATTATTCCCTAAAGTATAATTGACATCAAGCAGAAGTCAATGAATTTTTTAAAATTAATAGTTTTTGAACCTATTAACAAATCAACTTTCTGATCAACAAATATATCTATCTTTTATTGTTTTAAGATCTTTACTTATAAAAAAAAACCAAAAAAAAAAATATTCTCAAATATTTATCTTAATCTTGTGTATATAATTAAATATATAATGAGAATAAAAATCAGTTGATTCAGATTGATGCCATTTTCAATAAAAACAAACAAAAGAATTATTGTTTGCATCATTATATAACTAATAATCTTAATTCACAGATATCGTTCTGAATTTCTTCATGCAATAATATACGACATCTGGAAGGAATCCATTTTGAAGTACTACAGATGTGCGTCGATACCAATCAATATCAATGATGTTTACATAGATGAAAAGAAACTAATGATATGAACAAAGCTGTGTATATATATATATTACTATTGATTGTTCATCTGGAAAAAAGTATATTGTTTTCGAATAATGTGGTTTCACTTATAATTACTTTCAAGATACATAAGAAATTACTTAGAGGATATAGATCAACTCATTTTTTTTATTCTTTTTTTTCTCTCATTAGAATTTAATATTTAAAATGATCTTGAATTTAATCAGAGAAATCAACAATGAGTTATAGTATCATTCATATATTGTATTGATTTATTTTTGATTATTATTATTATCTAATATTTTTCTTCATCGATTAGTAGCTAACTTATTTCAACAATTCTGTTTTCTTCGTACAGAAGGAAAGGATGATAATTAGTCATTCTAATACTATTTATTTATAGGCGTCCAAAACCGCTATGAGAATAATTTATCAAATTTATCTTCTAGATTACGATTGCTGAATATAGTGGAGACTCGAATCCGAAAATAGTCAAGTAATATTATCATCAAATGTCATTTTGATGTTTTGATTTTGTATTTATTACAAATGTTTGCTTTGCATCGAAGACACTAGTCTTCATTATCCAAAAGTTGATTTCATTATCTATGAAATTATATTCAATTGTAATATTATTTGTTCTTTGGCACAAAAATTGTTTGTAGTAGATTTCATTGCTTATATAAATGATAGAAAATATTTTGCCTTTCGGAACGAAAAACCAAGCTTATATTGAGGTGATAATTACCATTCAGTTAATATGCCAAATCTTTCAAGATGGATACTTTCTTGTGCAAATGCAAAAATGTTGGAAATTATTTTTGTATATTGAATTTCATATCGATTCTTTTATCGAGAAAACTATTAATCGACAATAGAAAAAGCCTAATAAAAGTAATACTCGGTTCCATATATGACAGTATAGTTTGAATATGTTAATCGTTTCTCAGGATAGATCAATTGTATTCACGGTTTGTATACGAAAGTATTATTGTACAGCAATTTTTCTGACCGGATGCATATCGTGTTGTTGCCACAGTAGCAATAAACTTATGAAGAATTGAATAATTACTCTGTACATCCATAATTAGGGTTTGCGGAAGGATGAGCATTTTCACTTCACCTACACCTGCAACTTTGTACAATGCTGTCAAAGTTCAGAATTATGGAATAACGAACTAAAAATTTATAGTCTGGATTCAATAATAATCAAATAACGATGTGAGAATTATTGCGTGGACTTTCTATTTTGTTGTGTTTGATAAATAAAGTTAAAATTACATTCTTGACATTATCATCAAGTGTTGTTCATGTTTTACTGTGAGAGTATTTGATAATGAAGGATAATTTTAGCTAAGGGCATTTATACATAAAGACGAAAAGTTAGAGGTTTTTTTTTCAAGTACATTTTAGATCATTACGAAAATAACAGAGTCAACTATAGACGATACCATATTGATATAAGACTTATTATACTATATAGTTTTAGGCATGTTTGCTTGAATTAATCATAATATTTCTTCTTGGAATTTTTATTCATCAAAGTTTCTTTTGAAATTTATTTTGTTAATTTACAAAAATTTGTCTAATGAGTTTTTACCTCTATATTTAACGTTAGTAAAATAAATAGCATAATACTTATTAGTTTGTTATTAGCGTCGTTCAACAATAAATATGCAGTTTTTGAACAACTTCATTTAAGCACACATGCGCTAATATAATAAATCGAAGAAGATAGAAAATAAATATTTGTTATACAAGTTGGGTATGAGATTGCTTGAGCTCTCTCTCTCTCCCTCTCGTCTATTTTAGAAAGATGGTCATTTGCAAGTCAATATATTGTCTTTAGAAAAGTTCAGTTAATTTATGCTTAAAGTTCTTATTAGTGATGTTCCCTTTATTCATCTACCATGAAATTAAGAAAGACATGAATCATATATTGACTATTTTACAGTTATATCTAAACTAGAAGTTGATGTTTGTAATAAAATATTCGAAAACGTATTACTGCCTTTTAATATAGCAGGACGCCAGTATATTTTTTTAATAAGGATTATTGTCTTGTTATTTTTTTCTGTGAAGACTATTACCATCTATCATCAAGATGGTACACAACTAAGGGTATGAAGAATGCAAATATAATCAAGGTTTATCATTTTCATACCAGTGCCCAGGTTGAAAATGAGCCATCGGATTCTATCGGATCCGTCTCAATTCGATGAATTCCGGTGACTGAATCCGATAGAATCTCAATTGATTCCCATAATTTCCAACGCATTTTGATTACCGAATTCCGATGAAATTTGAGGAACAGATCGGATAGGATTCATTTGTTGGAATCCAGTCGGTTCCATCAAGTTCTGAGAAGATAATTGTCGGGTTGCAGTATAATATATGTTCTGTATATAAATTTATTTTTAATTGAATGCTTTTTAGATTCCAACGAAAAAAATAAGCTCAGGCATGCTAATGAATGAGCAGAATAAAAGCACATTATCACAAAATGATTACCAGAGCACTATTTTCCAAATAAAACTGAATGATTTCTCAAACTTAATATTTTGTCTCACTACACTCTAAACAAAATCCGTTCCCTAGAAATCCCAAAACCGTTCAAGAACCCATTTGGAAACCCACAGAAGCTTTCGAAAGGGTTTCCGATCTCCTGGAGCGTTTATGAAAACATTCTTTTAATTTCTGAAGATCCAGAAACCAATTGGTTTTCGAAAATATCGATTTGGACACCCTAAAAATATTTTCAGATGCCCTTATGGTATATTCAAGATTCTAGTTGGTATTTTCGGAAATCGAAAAGGTATATAAGGAAACTCATATAGCCGAAAAATTCCATTTAGTATCCGAAGAGGTATCCGAAAATATCTTTTCGGTTTCCGAATTGTTTTCAATCTTGCGAACTACTTCGGAGTTTCAATAAGTCTCAAAACAATTATCACAAAAATTGAAAAATAATATTTGCTGAAAAATTTTCAAGATCTGGGAATCCGAATCTGAACGTAGTATGCCGTAAAACATCAAATTCAACATTTTGAAAAACTGATTATAGGTTCGAGTTCCTCAACCCTGAAAACCTTTGATCGAACTTGATAGTAAATATTTATTTTTGAAAAATAAACCTTGTTTAAGGAAAATATGAAGTACACAATTTTTGAAAACCAATTATAGATTCGAGTTCCTCGACTCTGAAAGCCTTTGATCAGACTTTATACAAAATCATTGTTTTTGTAAAATAGGCTTTCTCTAACGAAAAAAACAAAACTCAAAATTTTGAGAAACAATTTATAGGACTTGTCAAAGAAAGTTACTTTAAATGCCTGCTATAGAAAATAATTCTTAAGTATTTCACAGGAGAAGTACTTTTAAGCGGTAATTGAGCAATCTCAATTTGGATCAATTTATAAGGGAGTTTCAAACATACATGTTTGCATACAACTTTGATCTAGTGGTTTATATGCCCAGTTTCGAATTCGATGATGCGCAAAAAATGTCAGGGTTTGAGTCCACCCGTCGGCAAAAAAATTTGTAAGGCTCCAAATTGAAAAATAATATGATAGTGTAAGTAATAAAAGGTAATATGAAAAATTTAGTAATAAAAATTACTATAGGAAAGTAAATGCTAAGACGTACTATGACAGTGTAAATAGCAAAAAGTAATTGACTATATAACTAATAAAAAAATACTTGTTTCCTATAAGTATACTTATTTTCATCGGAACTTGTCGGATCCGATAAGATGCTTCCTCAGTTAAACGTCCGTCGGGTCACTGGATTCTGGACTGAATCCGATAGAATCCAACCCGATTAAGTCGGAATCCGACAAGATTCAATGGTCGGATTTCTTGACTTGGGTAGAATCATCAATAAAGTAGTCTAAAATATTTTGTGGGTCAAATCAACATCTTATGTGCCTCTGTCCTTTTTGTACTCAAATAAATCAATCATTTACAATAAATTATGTATTCAAAGAAACTGCTTTTTATCATTTTTGCAAAAAAAAAGACGTTTATTATACATGATTTCTTAAAGAATATAATCGTCAATCTGAAGCAAAACAAAATTCTTGCTTTTTTCTATAAAAAAATCTTCTTCTTTCGAAGGCATGATTGAATTTATTATTAAAAAAATAAAATCATCTGACTTCTAACTTCGACATTAAATTACTGTTCACTGAGATTTATTCAGACTATCTTCATTCATAAAACTCTTCTCTGGATTTGATAATGCTGATGATGTTACTAAATTGTGTCGTTCAACTTCTGCTTGAATCATTGTTTGTTGAATCGATTTTGGTAATCCCATATTGAGAGCACATATATAAGGTATCATTTTTTTTGGTATTGTTTCAAAATTAGTAATACATCGAATGAACATACAATCATCACGTACATATGGAGTATTTTCTTGTTGAATAAATGTTAAAGGACAAAACTTAGGTAGACCCGATGCAATATTCATATTTGATTGTGATCGTTGAAAACTATTTGATCTAATATCAGGTCGAAATGAATCAATAATATGACGTTGATTATTTGTTTGATCATAAAGACAAAATGTAATTTTATAAGAAAATGGCCATGTCAATATAGCATCATAATCTCCTCGCATAAGTACAAAAAAAAGTGAAAGATGTGTTCGTCGTGCTTGACCATCACCATTAAAATATAATCTCATACACATTTTATAACCAGTCGGTGATGAATAAAATGGTGGAGAATAAACACTTGTTTGTCGTTCCGAAATAGAATCATTAATCTTCTGTGAAACATTTGTAATTTTCCAAATAAAAGTTCCATCATATGATGATTGACTCGATAAATCTGTTATCTTTTGTTTTAAAGTTTCAATTTCAGTTTGTAAAACATTTGTATTTATTTGAGTAGCATGAATAAATTGAGAACTTTCTTCAATAGAATTTTTTAATTGTTCTATTTGATATTGTTGTTCTGAAATATTATTATGAAGTTGTATAGCATTATCATGAATTTGAACATTATCATCATGTAATGATGAAAGCCCTTCAGCAAGTAAATTTACAGAATCAGTTATTTCAGAATAATTTTCTTCATTGTTTGATAACGTAGTATTAGTTTTAGGCTCACTATGTAATTGTTGTACGCAAAATATAACGGCTCTTAACAGACATTCTTGATGAATTTTACTTGAATAATGTGCTTCTAAATCGTCATATGGTATTTCTTTGAGACAACCAAACTTTTCAATAGGACATGTTACGAAATCATCTATAGTGCTACGTCCACGTTTATGTGCCATCTCACAAGTATCATTCTATAAAGAGAAAAGAAAAGAATGAAATTTAAAGTAAAATATGTTTTTTTTTCTAGAATGATTAATAAGATAGATGAAATCTTTTGTACTATTGTTCCTAAATACTATTATCCATTTCCAAATAGAAGAGCAGTGGGTATTTTTTGAATAACTTCTGATAAAAATAAGACAGAGACCTGTGATTTTCATCATTGCAAAGAGGAGATGAAGGCGCAGAGAACACATCTTATTCCGCGATGTTGAACATTGCGGAATCAGTTCCGCCCACAAAATCGATTCCATCAATTCTAGAATTCCGTCCAATTCCGGAATCAGAACTTCGTAGATTCATTCGACACCTCTCACCAAGCACCCAATGACCCAATTCCAGGATAGAATTCCGAGACTTGAGTCAAGAGGGAATTGGACGGAATTTCTGGGAACTCCTTCCAATTCTGGAATTACAATATCTTAGATAAACTTCTATCTGTCACTCCTCTTCATTCAACTCAATTTCGGTAAGGAATTCCGGGAATTGATTGCAGCCAGAATTGGAAGGAATTGCACCAAATCACATGAAATTCCTGGAATAGGTGTGGGTGTGAGTATGGGTGTGAGTGTAGATGTGGGTGTGGGTGTGGGTGTGCAAGTGAGTATATCTTCCCTTTACCCACACCCACACCCATAATAGTCTTTTTTTAGAAGATTGACTAACAGATAGAATTTATTGTAGGTATAGGTCTTGTATAAGCGTACATGATAAAAATTCTTCTTTAAATTTGATAGTAAAATTTTAGATATAATCAAATTGATATAATATGGTTCATCTGTAGAAGATTCTCATCTATGTCATTTTTTTAAGGATATTTTCTATTCTCATCCGTCATCGATTCAAAGTAAAGATAATCTGAATATATTATATTTATTCAATGCTATACTGACAGCTGCTACCCTCTTTAAATAATTATTTATGTTCCAATCTGAATAGTAAGTATTAGTGTATATATCTATATCTTACCTTTTCATCATTGTCAGCAGTGGATCGTTTCGATGAATTTTGTCTTATATACACTTCACTTGCAGTGGAACAAGCATCACAATTTGCTCGTGTGCTGCTTTGCGTTTCGTCTGTGGGATAAGTCATTCGTAATTGTTGATTATTTGATCTATGAAAACTACTAATAGAATGAAACATTCAAACATTATATGCATTTTTATACTACCTTCTCTTGTCATGAGGAATAAACCTACCAGAAAAAAATGACTCACATATATGACTTCCCCTATATTCAAAAAACGATTGGACATTGCATACTCTTACACGTGTATGATTGTGCAATTACAAGGATGAAAAAACTACAGAAGTAAAATTTTCTTCATTCTTTATCAATGACGCATACTATCTAATTTGGAAAAAACGCAAGCATTAGCAAATAGGTTTCATGGGAAAATCCAAATACATAAACAAATAATTAACTATGAACTATAATCATTATTATTACTGATATTTTGCTGATATGATATATAAATGCAATACTAAAAGTCATGACTTTCCAACGAATTTTTCTTTATTACAAACAAATTATTCAAGGTTAATATCAAGGAAGTATGTTTTACGATGAAAATAAAGTTAGAAGAGGATGTAATTATGAAGTTTGAGTCAGAAATAAAATTATTATTAATTAAGAAATTTTATCTTTGTAATAAATATTATTTCTTTTCAATAAAATTATCAATAGCAAAATTTAGAAATCGTTTTTTTTTAATTAACATTCAGATTTCAATGTTTTATTTTTGTATTATAAACATTTAGTTGATATTTGTTATCATAATACTGCATAATAGGTATTTACCAATAAACTTCATATGGGATAGAATTATGTAACTCGTTATACGGAAAGAATGAATCAATTAGAAAAATTCTATTTTCATGGGATTATTACTCAAAGATATCCTATCAGTAGAGGATAGGGAATTTTCACGACCTTTCTCGTTGTCATATCTAAGAAATTTCTATTTAGTAATTCGAACTTGACTTCTTATTTTATCAACTATTTCCTATTTTATTACATGTAAATTTATTAATTCTACACATCGATCGAAAAAACAATTAAAAGAAGAAGAAAAAAGTCAATCACTAATAAAAGTATAAATATACATTGTATAAAAAAACCATAAAATAATAAACGATACAAAAAGGATTTATTAGTTTCATCAAACTTTCATAAGTCCTTGTAAAGTTATGAAGACAATAAATGTATGAAGGATTTATGAAAATGTGATGAAAAGTTTATAAGGCTAATAAATTCTTCTCATCAATTTTATTAGTCTACATTATTATTTTTATAGTGTACTAGAGCTAATATATAAATAGATTTTAAAACAAAAGAAGAAAATAATGTTTTATCACGATTTTATGTATTAATTATAATTTTTTCAATGCCTACAAAACAAAATAGTATATCTAATATTATTCGACCTTCACTAATATCATGAAAAACCAAAGATATTTTTATTGTTATCTATGTGCAATATTCCAATATCTCTTTGAACAAAGTTATTATTTCTTTTAAGATATCCTCCTTAGAACAAAAAAGAGTCAGTTTTCGTAAGAAAACATGAAAATTGAGATAAATGCATGAAAAGATAGTCCGAGATGTGATCTTTCATAAATAATATAACTTAATATTTGACATCTTCATTTTTTCCAAAAAGTTCCTTCACAGTAGAAAATCGTTTTCATTTTTTCTCTGTTTATGTTGTTTTTTTCATCGCACATCCCAAAATTCTTGAAAGAGTTTCATTGTAGTCAATAGCTTCTTTTTTATATTGTTCGAAAGGTCATGTCAACATGCAAGATATGACAGAGCCAATTTTGTGAAATAAAACTTTGTTACTATTATATAAAAGAGTAGTTTTATAATTAGAGTACCATGTTTTGCGACATTGAACTTTTCTCCCTTTTAAAAAGTAAAAATTTACAAAAAAGGGCTCGGCCGTGTCCTGCATCCTAACATGCTCTCTCAAACAAAAAAGAAATTAAGTATATAGAATGAAGACACCCTGGAAATCCTGGATTACCAAATGAGCTATTTGTGACTCTTGTTAGTTGAATATCTTCCGAAAACATCATGATATAGAATTGAAAATTTTGCCATAATCTCTCCATTACAGTCCGAATATATTCTGAAAATTTCATGCGATTACAATATACCTAGGTCAAGATCGATATTTGAGAGGAGCTTTAACATTATATCATAAGACATAGAAAAATTTTAGATGTTCAATTTTAAAACCAAAATCGACTGTATTCGAATCATTCGTTAATTAAGTAAAAGAGATAAACTTATATTTATGTATTTTAGATGAAAAATTATAAACAACAAAACAAATAAAATTCAATAGATAAAATCATGATTTAATAAATGAAATGAAACTATAACAACATCTTAGATTATATTTTTATATAATATTTAGTTTAACGCTTTAATAAGATAACATTGATCCATTGAGATTAAGATATAAAACAGAAATTATCTTCTTTTCGATCTTTGTTATCTTTTCGATTAAATACATTATTTGATGATGATTAATTCATTCAGTAAGCAAAAGAAAAAGATTTACTATTGAATAACTATACAATTTATCGATTTGTTGATCAATGTATTATTTTTTCTTTTGTTCAAAGAAAATTTTTCTTCTTTTCTTTACAAATAGTATTGATCACCTATTGAACGATTACTAGTGTTCAAGATAATGTTGACCTTTAACAATAGTAGTAGTTGTAATCATCAGCAGCAATCAATATATATATATATATATGTTGACAAACAGATAAAAATGATATCATCGATCATGTTTATATGTAAATCAAGATAATATTCTTATCAATCAGATGTTTTTCTTGAAAGTGAATATGTAAATATCATAATCGAAAAAACAATAGAAATTACTTCATTGAACTCAATATTGATGATCAATAATTGAGTAAATTAATCTTAACTAACAAAAAAAAGTATCAATTTTCTCATTTCGAGTTTAACGAGTATTCTTTGCTTTTTTTTCTTCTTGCCCCAAGATAATTTAATGTATGTGATTTGAGAATAGTGACCATCGGTTGGTTGTTCAAACTCAAGTATGTATATATGCATTGACCAACTGATGATGACGCCCTCCTCCTACTTCTTTTCATTATGTCCTTTTTTTTAACACCTGCGGCTATGAATTCATTCATGACGACCTGAATGATTATGATGAGAGCGACTGCCAGATTAATATCGACTAATTCATATTATCAAAAAAGCTACTGGTTGGTTGAACATGAAACACTTTGCACATGTTTCGACTCTCGTTTCCGTGTACATCCGTATATATATTCATACGTATCCAATATCAAAAACAGAATACGGATGTGTTCTTTCTCTTGTAATGGTTTAGTTAAGATGAAGAAAACAAAATGTCTCCAGGAAATAACAACAATATATTATAAATGAAACATCGTTTGGGTTAGTCGTACTATAGTCGATATATATTGTGTAGAAGAATAAACATAATATTCTTTTATTGCTTTTTTTTCTCTATATTTATGCATACGTTCATTTATTGTTTGATGCTAGCCAGCTTGCAGTGTCATCAATCATATATCTTTTTTCTTCATCTTCTTTTTTTCTTCTTCCAAGAAGTCAGAAGTTCATCATCTCATCATTATTGAAATAATATTCTCTCAATAAACTTCACTATATTAAAAAGCATCTTGATTATGTCTGTCTATTCGAGATGAAGACAAAAGGTGTGTAAAGAAAGCAAAAAAAATATTTAAACTTGGCAAACATTAACTGTTGAAATAGAGAGAGAGGAAGAGAGAGACCAAAAGAAAAAAAAATAGATGAGAAATTCAATGAGTGGCACCAGACGACAAGTCGATCACGTTATGCAAATATTATTTCGTTGTGGTTGCTGTTACTAGACATCTGGGAGTGTTGATGGTATGTTCATTCATTGGATTAACACTATGTACAATTCCAGATAGTGTCTTTTGAGATTTACACCATCATATAATTGCTATTCTTCAATGATCAAAAAAAGAAGACACGAGTTTGTATTCTACATATAGACATAAAAATGAATGACATCAATCAAGCTTTTCTTATATCACTTTCACAAATTCTCTTTTTTGTTCTAATCTAATTTTCATATTGTAGAAGTATTCAACCGATTCCTGTTGCACGAACTTCCGGTTTTCAACTAATCATCTGTCTATTGATTAATGATTCTGTCTAGAATGTATTCATTTGAAACCATACATACATACACTTGCTATGTGACCTTTTCTCTCGTTAAAAATTGACAATCATTATATTCTTTGTAGCCGAGATTGAGAGAGACGGGTACGTAATGCATTAGAATAACATTACAAATATAGTTAACGACAAAAAAGAAGAAGAAGATTATTCTTTCTTATTGTTACGGACAAATAATGTCCAACAGTCAAAGAAATCAGGTAAGTAATAAGCGGATATATTGAGTAGGAGGTTCATTTACGTTTGTCGGCATGTCGCGTGTCAAATTAGAAAGTCGTTCATATATATATATATATATACTCGTTCTATTTAATCATTCTATGTATTCCATATATTAAACCGAAAATACATATTAACATATATCTATTCAAGTATACATGTACAGTTATATATAATACATAACCGATCACACATCTTATCATTCTTAATTAATGGATAGAATAAGAAAAAAAAAAGTGTCCGCTTTCAAACTATAATCCTTTTGCCCGCAATACACAAAATGAAGCTTAGAGTCAGCCATCATTATTCATTCTATATAAGTATCATTGTTCATGTTCATGTATACACCTTTAGCTATTTCACCCCTCGTTCATTCATCTGTCTAATAATCTATGTCAGTTTTTTTTTACTTTGACAATCATTCTCTTGAGAGATCAAATAGCAATACAGATCTAAGATCTATCATATCGTATGAGTTTTCAAGTAGGTTAATGTATTCGCAGTTGATGGACAATGTATAAACATCTATGTACTACTATATTGATGATTAAACATTGAACCATATATATATATATATATATACATATATATGATAAAAATCACAGACATTTTTGCATATCCGAGTAGTACACATGTTACATTTGATCATTACAGACAAACGACAACGATGTCGATAATGATTTTGCATTCATGATAACGAGCTCAAGCGAACAACTTCCGTCGTCGAGTGGTCTAACCACTCGACATACAGTCGAAACGAATAGAGATCATGGCTACCATTTGCCTCCAAGCTAGGATCAAACGTTAGTAAAGATAGCTAATTGTAGCCATTGGCCGGACAAACTGTATGTGTGTGCCGGAAAAAAAAAGAGAGAAAAAGATAGAGAAGGGATAGAAGAATACTTTTAATAATTTATTGTATGTGGTTTAGTTATTTCGGACAGACATACAGACAGGCGGCATACTTACACTGATAAGTGACGAAAAAAAGAAAAATGATTACATCATGTTTATATCAACTGATTAGTAAACTTCATACACACCTGTCTGATAATCTTTTTCAATTCTTTCTTTTCATGTCGGTATGAGTTCAAAAAAATGTACATGCACAACTTGCTTTGTAGATATGTATATATATATATTGTCTATTTACATTCATTGAATCGAAAAAAACAAAGAGGAGGAACTTTATATTTATTGATTTCACTTGTTGTCAAGGTGAATTCTCTATAGTTTTTTTTTTCCTTTTTTTTTTATTTTTTTTTTCTTGTCTACCTACAGCGATTAGTATGATGATGGTGAAGAGAGGAGAGTATACATGTATTCATACACAAGAGCATGCCGATTCTCCTCTGCGTGAGCAAATACTATACGAAGAAGAGAGCTCTCTTTTTCGATTTTTTTTTGTGCATACACACACACACACATACACATAGACGCTAATCTCTCTGATGAAGATGATGTGGACATACACATAGTTCGTTCGTTTCGTCCATCGTATGATTTGATCAATAATTCATTATTCGTCCACATTCGTACACAAAGGTACACATTGAAAGAAAAGAAGACTTTCTTTCTTCATTGCTTCGATGATCTCCATTGCACACATGTTCAGAATGCACACATGCATACACGCGATCTAACCATTGTTCATTGTATTCGCCATTGGACATATGTCGCGCTAGTCAAAGTATATAGGTAGGAGATCATCGGTGCATTTCCGGTCGTCAATGTTTTTGTTGTCCACCATCACATTTTTTTTTCTCTTTTCTTATTCTCACATTCTCTTTAATTATGCACAGTACGACTAAAAGTTAATGAACATAGAATAGTAAGTGCATGTGTAGTTGACCTAATCCGTGCTGAGAAGTAAAAAACGCCGTATGTATATATGCTCCTGTCCATCAGTCACAAACAACTGCTTATGTTTATTTCTAAAATTCTATTAGACTTACACAACTCATCATCGTTTACATGATTATTACTAGTAGATCGAATTTTCTCTCTTTTGTTAATATAACTTTTCATTCATATACATATATATACATATATATATATATATATTTATATAACCGGGAGAAATTGTCTATAGATTAGTAATAATTTCTTTTTCATTATTATCGATTAAGAAATTCTATAGAAAAATAAATTTGTCTTTTACAATAGAAATGACATTTTTATCGATTCTTAATATCTTTCTTTTTTTTTTCATACACTTTTTTTTTGTCTATTTGACATAATCACATTCCATAATATATATAGGCATGGTTTGCGCAACATATCAGAATACGACAAGATGCAAAGAACACGATGCAGGCATGTTCTATTGATGCACGAGTAGATGGAAAGAAACAAAAACAGAAAAAAAAAGAAAGAAAGAAAGAATCTATAAAAAGAAAAAAAACTCGGGCATTTGCATTGTCGTTCTTTTTTTCCTCATTTTTCTTTTTTTTCCTTTCCTTCTTCTTGTAACCCGCAATTACTCATAGATACTCACTTATCGAGCGCGCTATGCTGCATTCGCACAGCGTGTGAAGGCGAAAAGGTTGTCATTTTCTTCTCTTTTCCCCCATTCTCTATATACACACATACACATACATATGCGCGCATGCACATACACATAAATCGGATAAAGATCTTGTATTTAATAGTGAAGTCTAAAAAAAAGTAGTAGCCTCTTGATAATAGTATGACTTCTACTCACGCAACCAAGCATACAAATCACATATTCTGAAGAAAAAAAAAGAAAGACTGTAATGCCGATCATAGGCGGTAAGATAATTTACATGCGACGATGCATGCAACATGAGTAGGCGACATTTTTTCTTTCTTCTTTTATAAGTATTGCATAATAACTTGACTTCTGTGTTTTTTGTATTATTTACGTATTATTTTTGTTTTTTAGATATTTTTGTTTTGTTTTTTTATGCATCATTCATTGATCTAACGACTGACAGACTAATATAGACAATCATTAGAATACGATGTTTTCCATATTGATTGTGGTTTTATGTAAGTTTATATGTGCTTTTATACATTTATTCATAAATCATAGGCAAACTCTTTAATGTTGACTTGCGGACATATGGCCACAGTTGAAATAATACTAGTCAGATTGATGAATTCTCATTAGTCTCATAAAATATGACGACACCTGATGGCAGTTCTATCATTTTGCAATTAGACTACAACTTTACACACTTTTTTTTTTGACCTTTCATTCATAAGATTGGCTTCGTTTTTTTTTTACATTTTTCTTTAAAGAACAATAGAAAAGTTAGTAATGCAAGATTAAAGACTTTTATTTTTTTATTTTTTCTTCGTTGCGTTAAATAGTCCTATTACAAGTACATGGTGATTTGGTTTTGAAACCAAGTGGAACATTATTAACAAGAGATCAATATAAATCATTTGTTGCATCATGTACTGGTCAATCACATACTCGTGTTATTGGATGGCGATCACCACAACATGTAGATATACCTGCAAATGAAAATGATCGGTAACAAAAAAATAAAATTTCTTATTAGAAGAATTTAAAAAAAAAGAAACAATTTTTTTTGTATTGTAGTGTTACCATTGAACGACAAGCAAATGAAATTCGTTTAAGAATTCGAAATTTAACTGCAGATGATCAAGGTATGTATTAAACATCATTTACTTTTTTTTTTAAATATTCTTTTCAAATAGGTACATGGGAATGTATTGGTGTCAATAGTGCTGGTCAACAAGTTCGACAATCATTTCAATTAACCATAAAAAGTATTGTTAAATATTTTTCATATATACATTAAAAAAAAACTCAACTGTTCCTTTGTTTTGTTTGTTTTCTAAGTTCCAATTACATTTTACGGTGATTCTATTCAATATGCTGCACTTGGAGAATCAGTTATTATTAAATGTAATGTTCAAGCTAATCCAGCAGCTGAAGTATCTTGGTTTAAAGGACCAGGAAAAACACGCATTGGTTTGTTATTATAAAGTTTCTTTTTTTTTTTTTCTATTGATTTTATTTATTCTTATCTAGATGCTCCACGGTATACACGTGTTAAAGAAGGTTTACGTATAAATCAAGTAGAAATGAATGATAATGACACATTTTGTTGTCGTGCTGATGTACTTGAAACAGGCGAAACAAGAGATTTTCCAATAACTGTTATTATTTCAAGTAGAAATTTTTTTTGTTATTAAACGAAATGAAAAAATTTCTACTTAAAATTCTTTTTTTTTGTGTTAAGAATCTGTTACACAACCACGTATAACATGTGCTAATCCATGTGCAATTGAAAAAAAAACTGCAACACTTAGTTGCGAAGCTACAGGTTTACCACCACCGAAATATTCTTGGTTTTATGGCTCGGTATGTTATTTATTTTGAATTTGTCCTTTTGTTTTTATTTACCAAAACAACAAAACTAAAAAAACATCATACTCAATCTATAGGCAGCCGAGTTAAGACCTGTAAAAGTAAGATTATAGAAAAAATAAAATGAAGAGAAATATATTCAGCATGATAGTGATTGCTTTATTTTTTATCGAGTGGTCGTGATGTATGCATGTCTGTTTCTTTTATTATTATTATTATTATTATTTTTGTAGTGAATTTATAAGTTATTATTATTATTATATTTTTTTTTTTGGTTTTTAATCCTATCCCCTTTATTTTTTTTTTATTAAGATCAATGTTTTATCAGTCCCGGTAAAAGATAAAAATAGCATTTTCTGTGTGATTTAATATTTAGAAAAAAATATGTTTTTTTTTCGTTTTAAAAACTAATACTTTAAAATGAAAAACAAATATTTATTTTTAATTTCACATTTGTATATATATATGTATATATATATATTCAGGAAGACAAAATAAAGTCGATTCCAGTGAATCTGACTATGGTATTGTATCAGTTTATTTCGGACATATTTGGAACAGAAGGAAGACAGCGTGTGAGTGATGAATAAACAAAGCAAAAAAAAAAGAAAAGAAAAGAAAGGGGGCGGACATAAATCAATCAACCAAAACAAAAGGTTATACTATCAGCATGATCCTTGCTTTAGATATTTTGTGTGTATTCTCTGACTGCTTCAATGCACGTGTGTGTGTCTGTTTTTTTTATCCCGCCCCCAGTGTGTATGACAGTAGATATTTCCTTACTATATTATTCTTCAAGAAACATAAGAACAAAAATAAATATATTGTCATTTCATATGAAAATTTAGGATTCACCTGTTGGTGCAAGTGAAGTACCAAAATTTGTTGTACGAGGTAATCAATTAACAATTAATTATGTCGATGAAACTGATAATGGAAAATATTCATGTCAAGCTTATAATGAATTTGATCGAAAAGGTCAACGTGCTGAATATAATTTAAATGTTATTGGTAAGTATTCAAAAAACAAAAAAATTCAATAAATCATAGACAAAATTATGATTGATAATTTTATATATCGAAAGAATCTATTTATATAATAATTACTAACAGAATGATATTCTATAGTGATTACTATAACTTATATTTTGATAATGTCTAACACATTGTAATAAAATGTGGAAGACATTATAGTGTCGAAGTGTTTAATTTTATGCATCAGACATCAGATCGGTTTGCTTCACAGGTTTTTAAACTGATCTCAATTTCAGTTCGGTTTAAATTTTGAAAAAATCTGAACCGATCTCATCTCTGCTATGTATTATATCAATCTCATACGAATAATACTAAAAAGTAAAATTAAGTGGATAGAAATTTGTCTAGTCTAATTTGATTATATATATATAATCTATTCTATATAAAAATTGATTATTTATATACATATATATATATATATATATTATTTAGTTCCACCTCGCCTATTACCAATAGAACCTATTGAAATAAATCTTGATGAACAACATCCTCAACGTGTTTCATTTGTTTGTCGTATTGATCGTGGTTCATCAGAAAGTCTTTCATTAGAATGGCAATATTTAAATAATACACCAATACAAGCAACAAATGGAATTTATATTGATAAAACACGTTTAGAAACTGATAAAATAATTGAATTACGTTTTGAACCTGTACGTCGAGAACATTTTGGAAATTATTCATGTGTAGCAAAAAATCTTGCTGATAGTTCTTATTCACTTGCTAGTCTTTATATTCGATGTAAGTAAAACAAAAATTCTATTAGAACTATATAATATTTTAATTATTTATTTTAGTTCAACCTGTTTTTGTTGGACCACATATTCCAAATGTTTCAACAATACCAAATTATCGAGTAGTTATGCGTTGTCAATTTGAATCTCATCCACCACCACAAATACAATGGATTAAAATGAGTCGAACTACACAAGAACCTGAAGGACGAATACTTGATGTTGATGTTGATAGTGGTGTTAATGATATAACAACTAAACAACTTGATTCAACACTTTTCGAAAGTGTTCTTTCAGTAAATATTTTAAATTGAATGTTTGTTTTTCTCATTTCAATTAAAAAAAATTTTGTTTTTTTCTTTTCATTTAGTATACACCATCGGAATATGATTTTGGTTTAAGTTTTGAATGTCGTGCAATTAATCCACGTGTTGGTCGACATTCATTTACACTTCAACGTGCTGAACCACCAAATAAAGTTCGTGTTATTGAAATAAAACCTTTAACAAATGGAGTCGAAATTCTTGTTCAACCACCAGAAAGTGGTGGTTTACCACTTATGGAATATATTATTAAATATGGTTTAGCTGATAGAACAGATGATCAACAAGAAACATTAACTATTCCAGGTATTTATTCGGTTTATTTTTTTTTTTTTTTGACAAATGATTTTGATTTCATCATGAGCAAAAATAGCCTGTTGATCTATATGTATTAAAATTGAAAAATAGATATTTGCATATAAACTAGAAATTTTTGTTAATAAATGATTTTAGGAAATCACAGTGTCTTATATACAGATTTTCTTTTCCCACGGAACGAACATACGCTTTTATGAAAGCATGATGATCACTTTTCCCAGCATAGATAACATATTGTGAGAATGACTTTGAAAAATACAGGTGCTAGTCTATTGAACAGATACTTTACTAGATATGGACAAGATGATCCACATACACTCGAGATCAATAGTTTTCATTGCCGTGTAAAACTTCTATCGAATATCATATTGTCACAACTTGTGTGTTCCAAATCGATATATTAGCAAGATGGTTTCGCACATGTCTAGATATTATAGATAGTTCTTTTAATCTTTGCTGAATTAAAAGAAATTTGTGAGAAATTTTCATTGAAACTTTGTTTGAATAAAATTGTTTTGTTCATTTAGCTCAAACATTATCTGATGATCAACAAGAACCATCACAAGTATTAAAAATTGAAAAAATTAAACCAAGTACTGGTTATCGTTTTACAATTGCTGCTAAATCTCGTGCTGGTATAGGTCAATTAACAGGATCAATACCATTTCGAACACTTGATAGACAAATACCAGATTTTAGAATTGTTAAAATTGATGAAAATAAAAATGAAACATGTTTAAATGATCGAACTTGTTTAATTAAATGGATTATTGAATCTGATGGTGGTGCACCTATTATTCGAACGGAAATTTTATATGCTAAAGTAAATAAAATTAAATAAAAACAAAATAAAACAAAAAAAAACTGATTATATTAATTTGTTTTAGGCTAAAAATGAAAATAGTTTTGAACCTGAAGGAGCATTTACTACACCAATACCAATTGATCCATCGATATCTGAATATGAATTAACTGGCTTAAAACCATCAACTAGTTATATAGTTATTGTTAAATTATATAATGAAGCAGGTGCTGCTGAACAAAAACTTCGAATAACAACATTAAGTGAAAAAGGTAATAAAAAAAGTTTGTTTGTTTTTTAAAAAAAAATCTTAATTTGTCATTTATTCTTTTAGATCGTAAGACAGGAACAATGCGTCCATTAATAAAAAATTATAGAAAAAATCAACCAAGTAAATGGGTTATTCTTGGTATCATATTTGGTATTATCTTCTTTGCCGTTGCATTTGTTGGTATTTGTGTTGTATTACGTGTCTATCGACTTGGTGGAAAAAATAAAACAACTGATTCGTAAGTTATTTTCAAATCTTATATATTATTTTAAAGATTCAAATAAAAAAATAAAAAAATAAACTACAACAACTAATTTTTTATATATAGTATTACAAAAAAAATTAAAAAGTAGGTTATCTTCTCTATTTTTGACATAATACGTAATGTATTGTAATTGCATGTCATATTTGTTGGTGAAAAGAAATAAAAAAAACAAAAAAAAAAATCAGTGGGTTAATAAATAACTTCCATTTTTCTCTAGTGCTTCAATATAATAAGTGATTTATTTATGGTAAAAGTCTGACTGTATGTGTGTTAATATTTTCCCTTTGCTTTGCTCGACAATGAGCTGACCACTTATGCATATATATATATATATATATACTTTTTTTTTCTTTTTTTGAAATGAAATGAATGTGACTTTATGATTATTTTTTTTTCCCATAGGGATCATCAAACAACACCAATGATGAAACGAACTAATGGTGAAAATACGTCTGATCAACATGAATATACAAATGGTCATTCATCGAAAAAGGTATTTATAAAAAAAAAAATAACAACAACAAATGAAAAGAATAAATATATAAATAAATTTTATTTAGTCAAGAAAACCGAAAACAACTAAAGCTTCATTATTAGATACTGAAGTAGCTGTTTAAAGGCAGGATATAATTATATGTAATTAAATATATTTTTTTCATAATGCTTTTACAATAATTAATGCTGTTTTTTCTACTTTGTTTTTTGTTTTGTTTTGTTTTTCTTTAAATGAATTTCTCATTGAGTTTTATTTTTCAGCACGGCGATGATGTATAAGGTGAATATTCTACTACTCAATAATTGATCGTCGATGAATCTCAACTTTGCAAAAACTTTTAAGAGAATGTTTATGATATAGACATGATCATGTTGTATATTAAATAAATAATATCATGAGGATATATTTGTGTGTGTGTGTGTGTTTGTATGATGTTGGTGCTCTATTTTTGTTGTTCGTTTATTTGAATATCTTTGGCTCCTTCTCATTTTGTTTTTTTTCTTTTTTTCTTTTGCATCTAGTCAAATATTTGTGCACAACTCTCTGAGCAAACATCAGCGGCATTAATTGAGCTTTAAACGAAAACATATGCAACCGCTAAGCATTTGAATTTTTCGTTTTCGTCTTTTTTTTTAATTATTATTGTGAACAAAAAATTTTCTTTTTTTTTTTCTTTCTTCTTTTCGTCTTATTCTCTTGTACAAATGAAATACAGTGTTCAAATATAAGAATGTTGTTGTAATTTGTTTTGTTTTGTTTCATGAAAGAATATATGAATTAAAGAACACTGATTTGTGTCAAATTTATATTTATGAATGATTTGATATATTAGGGTATTGTTTATGGTAAAAAAAAAATTTTCTTGATAGAGAATTGATTCATTGAAGTTTTTTTTTATTTTATTTCAAATGATATTATCAACATAAATGAAATTATTGAAGATAAATAAAGAAATTTATTTTCAAATATGTCCAGATCAATTGTTATGGAGCTACATAAACAGACATTTTTTTGTTGTTGTATTGTGTCATTATAATACGCCCAATATTACTCTATTACATATGACACTCTATCCTTGCCTAAAACGCCGTAAAGATATTGTAATGTTGCTGCATTCTATCATACGCACGCACGTATTACTGACCCTGTATTTTTGGGGAAATACGGCCCCGTTAACGTGTCGTATTTCATTATAAACGACCATATACGGATTGTATTCTTCGACCAGAATAGTTATTTGTCATGGAGTATTTTGTTGACGTAGATGAAATATTATGTTATATTAGATTAGTATTTATCAAAAGTTGCTTATATGTATCATGTTAAATCTTCAAATTATTACTTTTTTTCAAATGCTCACTATATTCTAGCTGCATTATTATTTTTATATGTTTAGTACTTTCCTTAATGCATGTTTATATTTAAATGTAATTGCATCCACATCTCTATTCTATTAGTCTAAGGTTAAGTGAATAGACTGTTGATGAACGAACGATACTTGTTTAATTCGATTATGAAGTCTTTGAAAAAATAAACTTAATTTATTACTTAGTCTTCATAATTAAAGAAGTATAACTTCACATAATGAATATATTGCAGAATCCTTTATGATACGACAATATATTTCTATATTGTTGGTTTCTATTATCATCATTGGCTATTCGTAGTGTTGTTACTTTTCTTCATCGAACTTGATGTACTGAAATAAGATTTTCATATTGATATAGCTTACCAAAAAAAATTACGAATTCAAAAGAAAAACAAGCTCTTTGAAAACAATAAGGCAATTATGTAAAAAAGAGTCTCGTATACATTTTAACAAATCATCATTGACTGAACAGTCTACTTGAAACATTTCGTAATAAACTAAAATAAATTATTAGTTGGTTATTTATTAGATGATCTAGGTATTACTATTTCGAAATGTCTTACTTTAGAAATATAGAGCTCAAGATTTTCAATATTTCAAGTCGATTGCACACTTTTCTTTATTATGAACATTTTAGATTCATAAGGAAGAATTGAAATTCTGAAGTAATTCAACACATGATACATGATTTAATTAGACTATGTAAAAAAAAATACAGAATATACTTTTTCATATCAGAAGAAAGTTCGTCATGGAATTTAGATTCCAGTCTAGCCTTTAAATCTATGCAGTCGATTAAGCGTATAAATCAAATCTATAAATCATGCAAATCATTCAAAAACATTTAGTCAAAGAAGAAAGGTTATGAGTTATTTTCTAAAATTAATCTTTTCTTTATACAGATAGTAAAAATATCGTCAGATAGTATTTCAAAGACTATTGAAGATCATAAAACTTCTTGAAATGAGATTTGTTTATATAGTATTTAGTAATACTTATCTATATTCTTAGCCATCAGGTCATGATAAACCGATAAATCAACTAGATGGCATTAAAGTTTCACTTGACTGCACAAATATGATGCGAAGCTTTCAATGTCAACTAATGAATAAATTGATATTTTCTAGAAAACGAATAATCATTTGAACGATTAAATATAAAACGCACGTCTCCAAGAGTAACCTCACTATTCTGAAATTATAAGTTCTTTTTTATCACTATAAATCGGAAAAGTTACGTTTCACCTAATCGGATGATCGAAGTCAGGAAAAAATTGTGAAATAACTATGGCGAAAATCAATATTAACAGAACTCTCCATTAACGGATATAAACATGGGTTTTTAAAGAATACTTTCGATTAAGAGTAGCAGCTAACTTTTATTGCTATCTTTGTTTTTGATAATTTGGAAACTTGCAAAAAACAAAGTCCATGAAAACTTGTCTTTTGGGGTGGCTTTCTATCAGAAAACGGATGCTATCGATTCTATCATGAGATTTCATTCTCGTATTTGAACAAGTATTTTCTGACTTTCGCTTCTTGAGATCATCGCAATAAAAAAAAATGATGATTTCTGATGTCTACGTTGAGAAAGAAGGGAAGGAAAAAACCTCGTGAAGAACTGCATTAACTAGTCAGTCCATTCACCATTTTATTTTTAAATAACTTTATTTTTCTCATAAACATTGATTTCAATCAATTTTAAAGATCACTCAAATATTTACCATCATTATATGCAAAATTTATTCGAACATATTGTTGATTAACCAATAAATGAAATTTTTATTGGTTCTAACTAGTTTTTTGTACACTTAGTTTGTTGAATAATGCTATGTCAATATTTGACACAGCCTAATGAACCAAGTTTAATTGAAAAAGATATCTTCATCACAAACTCTTAATGTTGGTCAAACTATTAATGATAAAATTTTATTTAAATTTGTTGATCTTAAGAATTGAATATCAACAATTACATATAGTCTTAATATGGAAATAGTTGTACAAAATTCTATGTTCAAAGATGAACAATATAACTTACGAAGAGAGCATTAGAGTTTCTATAGAAACTAAAAAGTTATTTTTAAACTTTTCTGAAGGTAGTACAAAGACAAGGAAAAACGAAATATAATAATCGGTAAGGAAAACACCATGAAGTTTCATTTCAGTTCATAATAGAACTTTCAAAAACAAAAGAAGAAATTGGAATACGGCTTTGAAGTTCAAAAGTTTCGATCATAGAAATCAAAAAACAAATCAATATGCTTAATCTTTTACACTTTTTTCAATGATGATCATTGTCAAATGAATTGATAGGATGTGGGTGTACAGTATTACTCTTTTTTTCAGACACATCCACATCCAATGAATTGTTGTTACGTTGGAATAGAAAGAATAATTCACTCTATGAATTAAAGAATTTTAATTTTCTCATTAATGCTCTATGTCAGCCTGCCGGATGGCTCTATATTCGACATAGAAACTCTTCTTATCATTGGAACACAAGCAATACTGTGAAGATCTTTTATTTACAATACATGTTCATCATTTTGACACGTATTGGTTATCCTTACCGGTAGGCATTGTTCTATTATGTTCTCATCAAGACAGAGTTTCTCTGTAGGTGTGCATACGTGCGCGTATCTCTTCAAAACAAAACAAAAGACAATACTCTTTTCTCTTCATTACATTTATTATAAGACGTTTCGAGTAAATGATTAATACTCAACCACATGCAAACTCTTCATCTCTCTGTTTTCATGATGTACCGTCTTATAAACCTTGAAAATTATCTATTGTTATATATGTCTACATAGACCCTTTTTTGGGATGGGGCTAGAGAGTCTTTAGAATTATTCATATAAATATATTTGTATATATATTCCCTCCTATTTTTTTTGGATGTGGGTGTGTAGGGTGGTGTGTGGGTTAGCGTGTACACAAAGGTACACTAAAGGTCCGCAGTGACATCGAATGTCACATCCATCCATCCGCGACGAATTGTCCTAGTAACCATTTTAGGATGTCTGTAAGTTTTCTTTCATTTTCTCGTTATGTTGTCGTAACCCTAATGAAAATCTTTAGTGTTTTCGCACTAGTTCCTTGACAGATTCAATAAGAATCCTACAGTGATGCACTATTTGTCTCTGAGGAAACGGCCAAATCCTAAAGAAAATGTGTAGCCGCAGAATTTCAAGATTCTGAACAGCTTAATACAAGATATAAGAGCTGAAATTGGTTCAGAAAATGATGAATCATGAAAGAAACGTGTAATCATGAAATGTCAAAGATTTTGGTAAGATTAGGAACAAGATTTCAGAAGGATCCTGACCAGCTTTCCATGATTTTTAGATTAGGATCTTGCCAGAATTCTAATAATTCCTAATTAAAAAAGAAATATCTGTTTACATCTTGCAGAGCTCCACTAACTTTACTCGAGGATGTTATCAGATTTTCTGACAGAATCTTTACCGAATTTTCTAAAGAGAATAGAAGAGAAATGAACATAGAGGATCGTTCTCTAAATCTTTAGCTTATCCAATTGTATTGTGCCATGTTATTCTATATAACAACAAGCTTTCATATCTGAAATCTGGACTGAATTCTTAACTTATAATTGAATTTTATGTGAACACAAAATATCTCAAAAAGAAAAATTTGAAACTACAATATCATTTGAAATATTGTTTGTAGTTTACGAAACTTCATTATTTTTATTAATTTTGAATTCAATAGAAAAAAATCTGTTTCTAATTTTTTCTAAACATAATCCCAACTACGAACACGTTTTACCAAACGATTTCTCACTTCCTAAAAATAACTATTTAAAGAAAATAATTAGTGTAATAACTAAAATGAAATTAACATATTAATTTAATAATTTTTCAAATTTTCTCTCAGGATAAAAGCGCAAAAATAACTGGTGTTTCTGGTATGCATCTCATATTTGAGGAACAAATTGAAAACGAACAGAACTTCATATCGAAGTTTTGAAAAACAATTGATCATATAGAAACATGGAATTTAGGAACAATGCTTGAACACATATCATACGATTCTTCAATCTTTAGATTATCGCGACATAAAGTAGCGCTTCGAATTATATGTTGAGAAAGTAAAAAAAATCTCGTGAACGCGTACTATACAATGATCGCACCATAATAATATGATAAACTGATAAATCACTACATAACAATAATATCAATATGGTATTTTTCTCGACACAGTACATGTGAATGCACATTATGTATGAAACTATCTGGAAAATCAACATTCAATAATATATAAATCACATGGTATCACAATTTTATTTTAGTCAAAAACGTGCAAAATATTAAAATTAAAAAAAGTGAATCCTCAATAATCATTTTCGGATGCTATTGAATTATTTGATCCTGTATTAATTATCGGTACAAATGTAGTAGCTTTTTGAGAACGTCGTCTTGCAAAACAAGCAATTGTTATAACAAATATAACTACACCAATTGGAATTAATACAATTGATACCCAACGAATAATAGTAAAATAACGTAAAACTTGATTATTTAAATCATCTGCTGACTTTTGATCAATTGTTGTTGATTCATTGATCCATATAGTTGGTAAAATAACTTCTGATATCATTTTAAGATCATCAATTAATGGATCAGGTTGAATAAATGTATTTATTTGTAAACGTTTTTGAGCATTTAATACAAGACCTGTATGTGGTTCAACTTCAAGTACTGTTCGATGAACACTTGGATCTGGTGCAATACCATCAACACTTTTTATATATCGATCAGCTGCATAAAGAAGATGTGGTAATGATATAAATATTGGTGCACCTTGTCGACATGCACTGACATCAAGTACACCTGAATCATATGTACCAAAAGCAATATTATCTGGATTAAGTGTAGCATTAAGAAATACTTCAGATGGAATAGAAAATGTTTCCGTTGGAATGTTTAATACTGATGAATGATGTTCAAATGTAGCATAGACTGATCGACATATATCAGTTGAATACATATATAAACGTTCAGATGGAAGATCTTTATTTATCAAAGGATGAAACCATGAACCATCAGTTCCATTGATTTGATTACCCCATAAATTTTTCCAATAAGGTAAATATGAAAGACCTATAAAGATATTTATTCATGAAGAGTTTACAAGAAAATATAGAAGAATATTTTTCATATCAAATAAAAGTAATCCTATGCTAGAACAATTCATTCCGGTATCATAATGTTAAATACTAATAATTTCTTATCATATTGAAACAGAGGTAAACAGTTACAAAACGATATTTTTATTGTCAAAAATAAGATCTGTACGGAAAAACTCAAGACTGAGATGTTGTACGAGTACACATACAAAAAAAGATATATAAAGTGGCAATACTCATAACCACATGAGAGTGAGTCAAAGAAAAAAAAAAGCACGACTCCTGTACTTCGAAGTACTGAGGTCGCACTTTTTCTCTCTTAAGATAAGCACTATTAATCATATTCATTATCTATTTTAAGTTCAATATGTTAAGATCTTTTCATTTTTAATTTGATCTACAAAATGATTAACTTACCGTTCCATTTATTAATAGTATTTAATAAATTAATATCTTTTTGACCTATAAGAAAAAAACAACACATAATCAACAATCATCTATATGATTTCTCATTATATTTTACCTGTAAATACTGTATATAATCCATCATCAGTTCCATTTTGTCCATAAAAATATCCAAAATGATCATCAGGTACTAAATCTTTTAAAATAGGTATTGATTTTGCTGCTTTAAGTAATCGATCTTCATAACCCCAAATCCATTCACGTACTGTATGTTTAACAAATAATGATTCATTATAAACATTCTTAAAAAAATTAAGTATTTCTTGTGTTAAATTTGATTGATTACGAACAAGTGAAATGATTGTAACTATTGGTGTATTGATCATTGTTATTTGTACTTGTTCATCATCAACTGACATATTACGTAAAAATGTATATGATATTGGTTGACGATATGTAACTGTATAATTTTCATTAAAATAAACTCCAGATTTTGTACGATTTTCTAAATAAGTAAACGGACCACGTTCAACAAGCATTGGTTTTCCTCCTTGAATAAAATCAATAACATTAACACATTCCCATAACCAAAATTGTAAATAAACTGGAACAGGTGGTGTTATCCATGAATCAAGTTGATCAGAATCAACTTTTAATGGTAAACTATTATATATTTGTTTTTGAAGTATATTAGGTCCTGCAACAATACCTATGATACCAATTATAACGAAAACACATGATAGAATAAGTGCTAAGATTGATATACACGAAATACATCGTAACGACGGCATGAATAAATTGAAATGTATCTTTTTATTCTTGTTATGTGAGTTATCTAATTCTACTCGAGAAAAAGAAAAACAACAAATGACGTTGCTTCTTTTATCATATTCTTTTATTTATTTAAAATGCCAAAAGCTATCAACAAACACCGATAATAATACCAAAAAAAAAAAAAAAAAAAACTTCCTGAAGAATTGTTTTAAATTAGTCTAGAATATTACAAATCGATAGAGTATAAGTTTTATTACATTGTTTATATTTATTATGTTGATAAAACGGAAAAATTTTCGATTATCAGAATATTTATTCGTATCGTCTCGGTCACTTTAAATCTGCAATTATGACAACATAGTACATGCAAGCATCCACTGCATCTTATCATATATATATATATATATATATAGAGACATGAATTTGACTTTTTATTTCAAGAAAAATTTCTATTTGATGGAGTAACATTTTTTTCTCAGTGATTTAAATATAAACTCATTAAATGATCTATATTCATAATGAGACATATATCACTAAAAATTTTATTTAATTTTGTACTTTAATTAAATATAGGTCATATATTACGATATATCGTTCAGAAAAAAGAAACACTTGTCATATGATAATATTTTGACAAATAAAGATTCTAACATATGATGGCGGTAGTATGCAGAGATGATGTTGAAAAAATTGCTGATGACCTTCGATTATAGTCGGATACAGAAATAAGTAGGGAGTTGTACTAATGAATATTTCTGTTAAATAGTCAGAAGATATTGAATATAAATTTCTTTACTTGTAGATAATTATCAAATTAAAGAAACATATGAAATACAATGTGTATGTTAACAGAGAACAATATTCTAAAGAACACACAGTTTTGTATATCGAAAGATATTCGATTTATGCTAATAGAAATAAAAATTTCATAATTTATTTGTGTTATATAACTCAAAACTACAACGATAAAAACAAACCAAGGGCAATGCAAGGATAAAAAATTTCAAGCAGAAAAAATAATTTTTAAGTTTTTTCATTATTTTTTATTTTCTATTCAATGAATTTTCTTTCGACGACGTCGTATCTTTTTTTGATTACGTGGTATATATTCAACTGGTCCATATAAATATTTTTCAGATCTTTCCCAACCAGGATATGGACCTGTTGTCCATGGATGACGTTCATTATACATGGCATAACGTATATAAACTCCAGCATATAATGGTTCTGCTTCAATAATTATTGATATACGATTACCTTCACTTGTTGCACATAAAAGTAAACCTGAACTTGTATCTATTTCACGCATATTATTTGTTTGATTTGTATTTAAATTAATATTTTTTATTGAACGAATAAATTTATCTTGAATAGGTTTTTTATCAAAACATAATGTAAATGTTTCATTTTCAAGATTAACTAATGTTAATGTTAATTGTAAATTTGGATATATCCAAAGTAATGTACCATTACATGGTTTTTGTATTTGAGCATAAGCAGTTACCGGTTGAAGATAATTACGTGGTGAAACTGATAGACGACATTCATCATAATAGACTATATCATAATTATATATTAATTCATGGTTTTCACCAGAAATTTTATAAGTTAAAATTAATACAACAACTATAAATAGTTTGTTGTTATACATTTTACAGTTTAATAAAAAGCACCCAAACAAGGCTAATATATACTTAATGTGTTTTGTAGTTATGTATGAAGAAAAAAGATTTGCAGTTTTTGATATACTTATATCTTTATCTAACTGCTGTCAATCAAAATATTATTTATAAGAGTATATAATAACGATTGTACTATGATAGTACTACAATTTTTATTCTACCAATGGGTTTATTTTTTCGAATAATATAAAATGACATATATTAATTGTTTTTTTCTTTTTACTACGAAAGTATTCATTCTAGTTTTCTAATATCTTATTTTATCCTTGGAAATCTAGGTGATAATTGATATGCTAAGTAATATGTGGAATGAATCGTTAGTTTTTTTTTTTTTCTTGTTGTTGTTAATCTGATGAGACATATCAACATCCGACAAGGAAATGAGGAAATTAAAGTGAACAACTTTTTGATGTTAATGCATTTAGACAAGGCTTATATTTAGATGAAAGTCAGAATTATATAGACAGGTCAAATTTTGTGATTACTTTATAAAGTTAACAAAAATTAAAATGGATTTTAACACTTGAGAAAATTTTCAAGAAAGAAAAAAGAGACATTTGAACTTCATCAAGAGGACTTTTTTTTTCCTGATTTGACCGACATCTTGCGTCTTTTTTAATCAAAAATAATTAATAGTTATTAGTTCAACAAAGTTATTAATGATAGGATTAATCATAATTAAACATATATATCTTATATATATAAAATTCTTAATAGAAGACAAAAAAGAAATTATCATTGAATTTTATTATTATGTTCATTTTTCTATAACAATGATAGTAATATTTCTTTCTTTGGTTTTTTTTTCCAAAAAAAAGTTCATCGAAGCGAAATGATGATCGAAACAATGATTGGATAGAATCATTCAAGCATATGAGAATTAGTAACATTGCACTTGACGTTATCAAATGAGCATTACCAGTAATCATCACTTTAGTTCCTATTTAATATAATCATTCTGCTTCACTATATCAATTATATTAATCACATCTAAAGTAGTTATAAACAAACTATTTCAATATAGTATTGACGTTATATTCATCCATTGAATAGTTCTTCTTCTTCTTCTTTTTCTTTTTTAATCCATTTATATTATAAGAAAAAAAGACTAATTAACAAATTGCATGTCTATATTTAATTATTTTTGATAAATGATTGAAACAAAATTATAATCATATTTATAATAAAAAAAAAATTCAAGAATAGTTATTGTTGTTTTTTTTTTGACTTTTCTTTTCATGTTATTTAATGATTTTTGTGTGATGAGGCGTAATTATTCTACATCAAGGATAGTCTGGTATATGTATATATATATATATATTCTCTTTGTTTATCAGTCTGTTGACCTTTTATTCTTTTTTCATAGATCTTTGTTTGAAAAATTTTTCTAACATATGAAAAATATCATGTTATTCTTATGAGAAAAATATAATGCCATAAAATCAATTCTATTAGATTTGCTATAATAGATGACTAATGATTCATTAGAATTAAAAGATCAAACTAAGACGGTAAGTATTTAGTAGTTATTCTAAAACAAAATAGATCTTTGAGAAACAAGAAATGATTAACATTCTATTTAAATAATATTCGAATTATTGACTTGTATAATGAGAGTTCTATATTATAGAACAGATAGTCAATATTAAAGTATGAATTTTTGCGTACATCTTCTTTAAACATATTGTTAGCTATTGAAAAAAAGATTTTGTTTACGTATCTTTTAGTACATCATGACAATTATATTGAATGGATCATCGATTCTATATAGATATAACTTGTATTAGCACAAAGCAAAACAAATTTCTTCAGACTAAACAACATTTTATTTTCTCTAGATATGCTTTTTACTATTTCTATGTGCTATCGATTGACAAGTTTTTAGTGATTCGTTTTTAGTTGATAGAGACATGTACACTCTACATCTATCTTCTATACTTATGTAGCACTCACACTAATTGTGTTAGCGGTAGCTGCTCTAGCGAAAAAAAAAAGAAGAAAAGAAAAAAGCTAAGCTTTCTAGTTAGAAATATATCTTGAAGTAGTAGTTGATGAACCCGAAAGCACAATCTTCTTTTTTTTTCTCATTCCCCGTTATTATTGGACACGACCTTGGTCTTTACTAAAGAAAATACTTCTTCTTAGTTTTGATCTACATAAATAAATAGACGTACGAATTGATCACAAACATATGTTCGTTGAGTTTGAGTATCTTTTCACTTTTTCTTGCACTTATATAAGCACAATTGTTTTGTCCTACTCTGAAATTCTCGTGTCATTCATTTTTTTTCTTTCTTATTTTTTTTCATGTGTTATTTGTTCTCATAAATTTTGTCTAGCTCATTTGGTCTGCACAATCACAGTGGAAACTATCAATTTAATGATGTATTCAAAACAAAAAAACAACATGTAACACAATGACAAGGAACATATAAAAGAATATTTTCATATATACTTCTTCTCATATGTCAAATCTTTCAATAAACCTTATGTTTTCTTTCTAACATCTTCCATTGAAATGCTCAACCAGAGTGTATTAAATAATAGTCGACAAGTGAGTAGCTTTTATATTCTACTTTTGGAATTAATATTCTTTTTTTTTTTTCTTATTGTTAATAATGCATGTTCCCTATATCTGACACTAGAATGAATAGACAGATTCGTTGTTCCGGTTCCGTCTCTTTTATTATTATTATTACTATTATTATTATTATGCTAGCTTTGTCATTGTAGTTGAAGCTGTTGTTTTTTTTCGTTGTCTCTTTAATATGTCAATTCTATTTATTTCATCGTCACATTATAACGCCTTCATCACGCTCTACTCTATTAGTAATTGAGATTTAATATAGCAAAAAGAAGTCATGTTAGACAGCTCTTACCATAACATGACTTCTAGATTAAAAAAAAAAAAGAAGTGAAGATACTTCAGAATCATTATTATATTTGATTCTAGGAAAATACTTTTATGATAGGATTTGCTTTTTTTTAAAATCTATAAAAGCTTTAATTAATTTAACGGAAAATATTAAATTACAAATAAATTTTGTTTGATTATTTAAATTATATATTAATATTTTCTTTTGTTAAACAAAAAAATCTCAACTATTATACTACCAAGGACAAAATTAATGCGACACGTGTTTTTGATAGATATTTTCATTAATAGTCAATTACGAAAACTATAAGTTTTTCAGAAAATTTTTTCGGCTAGCGGATTTTGTAGAGCTCGTTTCACTGATCATTTTGGTAAAAAAATATTCAAATTTGCTCGATAAATAACGGCATTAGAGTCAAAATACTCAGAAATATCAACTACTACTCGGCAGCAGTCATGAACAGTCGAAAGTTTTGAGTATTTTGACTCTAACGCCGTTATTTATCGAGCAAATTTGAATATTTTTTTTACCAAAATGATCAGTGAAACGAGCTCTACAAAATCCTCTAGACGAAAAAATTTTCTGAAAAACTTATAGTTTTCGTAATTGACTATTAATGAACATATCTATCAAAAATACGTGTCGCGTTAATTTTGTCCTTGGTAGATAACTATACCTATTAAGTATTATCAAGTATGATTCATTGAAACTTTCAAATCATGTTTTCCTTGAACAATTCTTGAGTCAATTATAATCTATATATAAAAAGATAGCGTATTAATTATTACCTGGAGGATGCAGAAATATTAGAGAAGTGCATATTGACATTACTGATAAAGAACATTGCTCACTAAAGAGTTTATTAATATTCAAGTTCTTTGTACCTTCTCCACTTTTACAAAATCAGCAATGTTACTTTGTTTACATACTCATCTTAGAAAAATGCAAGTTCTATTTCATTAATGATCTAATAGAACATTCTTTAATGCACCATATCATAAGAGCATCTGTTTTAGGGCAAATTTGTAGAAACATAACTGTTTATCTCTAATAGGAAAAGAAAAAAAATAACACATTAATAGTGATATGCTATATTTACATTAACTATAAAAGTTGATAAACATGAATCTATAATTATTTATTTGATCTCATAATTGCAAAATTTACAATTATGATGAACAATTTTCATCATAAATTATTATAAGATAGAAAAATTTTTTTTTGAAAGAAAAGTTTTCTTTTTAGTATAAGAAAAGATAGAATATTATATTGATCATTTATGTTGAAGTTAAATTAACAAAGTTCCAAAAAATATAATTCTGTGTTTATATAACACTTGTAATTATAGAGTTTCTTTCTTTTTTTTTGTTATTGTATTTATAGTAGATAGTCTTTTAGTATTAGCCTCATCAAAAAAAGATTTATCAATCTCTGTAGTTTTTGGCATTGGAAAATCATATAGAATAAACTTGATGATTTTATAGTAAATAATGGTATTTATTACTAATACTATTTTTTAAGGATAGAAATCTATAATGAAAAGAATATTATCTAAATACTTCTTCGAATAAGTAATATGATGTTGTTTCTTTCTTCTTGTATATGAATATAATCGGAGAATGAATTATTTTATTATGTTAACACATGTTGTTTTTTATTTTTATCTTGCAAGTTCTATTGGATTTAGATTACATAGTTGTTTTCTATCTCAATGACCTTCTCTCTTTCCCTCTTGTATCATTATATTTATCTGTACGAATGTATATTCATTCTTTGTCCCAAACTAGAATAAACATTCAAATGATCAATCAATGTGTATCTAGAGACGAGAATTGGTAGTGTTGGTACGTCATTACATAGACTTCAGATATAACAAATCAGTGTGATCATCAATATTAACTCTACTATAACAAAAACAACAACAGCAGTAGTCCAATTAGCTCTAGTGCGTCGTTGTTTCAAATAAAAAAGGAAAAGAAAGCCTACAGAAAAATGAGGAGAAAAAAGGAAATGTCGTCTCATTTTTTTCTTCTATTTTTTTGTTGAAAACTGAGAAAGCAAGAGAAATAACATATGCATATAGATACGAACCACCCGAAATCTCGCTTATGATCTCACTTGCTCGTTGCCGTAGCCGCTACACTAAAAGTGGCTAGATGATTTGTTATATAGGGTGTTAGAAAAGACAGAGAGAGAGAGAGAAGGAAAATTTTTCTATTACTACTACTACTACTACTACTACTTCTGTTGTTATTACATATAGTGCCGCTTATTCACATACAATACATTGCAGAGATCATCAACAAATAATGCACAACAAAAGCATCGAAATGAATTTGATGAAAAGAACGAGACAACTACCCTTCTTCTCATTTTTTCCGTCCGTCTCATAATTGTGTTTGGCGCGTTCCACTCATCAATATCGTCGTTGTTGTTTCGTGATCCATCGACATGAGTAGCTCATCGTCAGATCATAAGCACAGAACTCGTCTAGATAGATAGAACGATTGACAAGACTAGATCTTTTTCTCTCTCTCTCTCTCTCGCTCGCTCGTTTGCTGGTTCCCCGTTCTAAAATAAATTGACGTTCGTCTTGCAAACACATTGAGCCGATAGTCTTTAGTTATATTAAAAATATATATAAATCTTTCCGTTCTTGTTGTTTGTTTATAGATTGCTTGAAAAAATAAAAAAGAAAGTAAAATCTACTTTGTTTTTTTTTCCGTATCATTAGAATAACTAATATTTATTTTTGCTATTATGTATATATCAATTTAGTGTGAATTGTGTTGATTATTACTCATTTTCCTATTCTCTTTATAATATATACATTTATCATTATCTTTTTTTTTTTTTAATATTTTGATTATAGTAAATGGGAAAATAATATTACTATAAAAACATGATATATTCAAAAAGAAAAAGAAAATAAGATAGTTAATAGATGAATTATGTTTCTAGATAGATAGAAGAAATACAGAATGAATTTATGTAATTTAAATAAATTATTAATTCTATATACCATGATTTTACGAGAGTACAAATTATATCGATATAGTATATATTATGTTTGTTGACGTTCTTGTTGATTTCTTCGTCTATCAACATTGACAAGCGTTGAAGACAAATATGTTGACTGGTACAAGATCTATTAGGCAATGTTTCTCGTGTTATTTTTCTTTCTTTCTTTTTTTCCTATCAAAGCATAACAGAGATTGTTTTTTTTTATTTGAATCATTTTCTCATGTTTGCTTGCTAGTCGGCTTTTTTGTTTTTCTTTTTTCATTTTCGTTAGTTTCCTGCATGACTTACGCTTACAAGTCAGTTATAGTCGCCGTTAGGCGGATGTAATATGCCTCTTTTTTATATATACGAATAGATGAGTATGTTGAACTATCACACGCTCCAATTAGCGGTGCTCGATCGACAGACATATTCGAGCAAACGATGATGATAGGCCGACGGGTCCTAAGAACTGAAATAATAATAATAATAAAAACAACAACAAAAAGAGAAGACAGAAGCAGCAACACCACCGATTAATCCTTCATGGGTTTTTTCTTTCTTGTTTGTGTCTGCTAGAAAATGTGTCAGACAGCGAAGTAGAAGAAGCATCGCTTTTTATCGATATGACGCACGTTAGTACGCCTTCTTTCAATGCCAATTTGTCTCTTTGGCAATATCACAACAGTTATAGTTAGAAAAATCTTACTACTATTATTATAGGAAACAAAACAAAGCTTATGGTAAGTTTTTCTTTTTCTTGTTCATACGAATTAGAAATAGAAAATATCGATTACTAGAAAAGAATCACAAAACTGTGATATTTATATTGTTGATGAAAGTCTAACAGATAGACAGTGTGTAGAAGAAGGAAGAAACATTAAATATATAGATATAGATATGTATATATTTAGAGAAAAAAAAGGTAGGCACACTTAAGGTTCGTTCTAGTTTTCTCTTTTTATTAATGTTTACGATGTAATAATGTGAGGAACAGCATTTTTCTTGCATGCTGCTCCGGACGTTCACTCTTCTGCTACTTTTTTTTTTGTTTTTCTCTCCCTCTCCCTCTCTCTCTTTGTTTATGGCATCGTGGCTCTCTAATATGAGGTGTTTCCGTGCGCAATACGGCTTGCTCGAGGCGTAGAAAAGGTGAAGAATGAGAAAAAAAACCATGAGAATCTAGACAGTTCAATAGTAGAGTTCTATCCGAGAGGCATCTGTCTGAGCGAAAGAGAGAGAGAGAGGGAGACAAAGCGAGAATAAGAAACGAAGAAATAAATGAATGAATGAGAAAAGATCTTTCTTTTTTTTTCTTCTTTATCGACGTGTAACCATTACGTGCTTCATGATAAGGCTTCACTTACCTTGATGTTTATTCATAATGTTAAACAGTGCGCAACTGGCATGTAAGTAGAATCAACAATAATAAATATATTTTTGTCGACTTTGAAAATTCCATAAAATATTGAATTCAGTTATTTGTATATGTTATCTTATAGAAAAGTAAAAGATTTTCTTTGCTTTTTTTTTGTTTTATTGTTTATTATTCACATAATAAAACTAAAAATCTCATATTAATATATATTATATATATATATATATATATATATATATGTGTGTGTGTGTGTAAAGAAATCTATTTCTTAGTTCATAGACTATAAAAGAAAAATCGTTGTTAATCTGTAGTTTAGATTAGACAGTAAGAAAAAAATAAAGAAGAAGAAAGAAATGAAGAGAAAAGCTGTCTTTTTCATTTGCTAAAGAAATCAAGCGAATGCTATTTGCATGTCTGTAAATGACATTTTTTTTCTTCTTTATTTATTTATAACATAAATAGATATTTATGTTATTCTAGGATGTCAAAATGGGCACGGCAGAATCGTCTCAATCGTCCGAAATGGGTGCCATTGTTGGACTTAATAATCAATCATTATATCAGCGACAATCACCCAATGTTGCACGTTTAATACGTAGTGAAAATTCACCAAAAATGGAATACGAATTTCCAATATCGGAAACTTCTACTGCCACTTCCTTACATCATCATCATCATCATCAACATCATCATCATGGTGATAGTGGTACTAGTAATCATTCTATAATACCCGAAAATATTAATAATCGTCATGGTCATTCACCTTCACATCATAGTAATTCATCAAATTCTCCACAACAAATAAATAATAGTGATCATATTTTAGGAAATTATGACAATATAACAAAACATAGAAAAATGCATTCAAATCAAACATCAAATATATGGTTAACATTAACAAGTTGTTTTGGTTGTCGTAGACGTAATTCGAGTAATTCATCAATGAATTCTTTACGTGATAAAGTACATGCTATACGTATTGTTCGTGCATCGAATGATCTAACACCAGCTGTATTTGATTCACATTATAATATAATAACACTTGAACAATTACGTGAATGTGATAATACAGCAAGTGGAAATATAAATTCATTACCAAATGATACATCTGATTCATTACCATCACAAAATGTTGATCCTGGTATACCTACTCAAAATGGTAATGGATCAGTAACAGCATCAGCACAATCATCATCATCATCAAAAAGAGATAATAATCATCGAATGAAAAGAAAAAAGAAAAAACGAGCTGCGGCAACAACAGCTTCTTCATCTAAAACTACATATTCTGATGATGATGATGATGAAGGATCTGAGCGGACGTAAGAATAATTAAAATGCAAGTGAGATATACTGCTGGTCGGTTTCTCATCTATATTCAGTCAGAACGTACCGTTTCGTTTGCGTAGTGATAAATTGGTTAATACCCGTGCAATTGTGTTTAGCATTTGAAAACAGTCGCTTTTATGTTTTTCTTTTTTTTTTTATTTATTGTATAGTCTCACTACGACATTTATTTTCTGACAATTTGGTTTTTAATTTCAATTTTCCTTCTTTTTTTTGCTTCATCTTCATCAACAGTTTTTTTTCCTTCTCTGTTTTTTCTTGTTTCATTTGCGTATATTATACTTTCAAGTGAGAGCTATATATGAAAAAGTATAAATTAAAGTTTTCTTCTTCTTTTTCTTTTTTTTTTTTTTTGGAACAAAAAAACACAAAGACGATATATGGAAATGAAAAGACACTCGTCCAAAATTAAAAACTAGAAATATTTTCTTGCTGACAAAGCTTTTTCTTATATGACATTTTGCTTTTTGTTTTATAATTATCCATCATATATATTAGAACAACAGAGAAAAAAAAGAATAAAAGAAAATTCTCTTTATAGAATTAGAGATATAATTTTCTTTCTTTTTTTATTTTCCCATAGGAAATGTGTTAGTTGACTGATTAGAACACGTGATAGATAATAAAGCAGAGAACGTCATCAATAAATAATGTTGTAAGATTTTTTTTCCAATCGATTTCTTTTTCAATCTCTGTGTTTTTTTAACGGAACTACGACGTTTTGTGAATAATAAAAAACTTCTTTACGAATTATTTCTTATATTTTCCTGTTCAACCAAACATTATTTTTCCTTGATTTATTTTCTTTTTTTTCTAAATTAAAAAACAATTATTTATTATTGTTGAAGAAAGGTTTCAATGAAAATTTATAATTATTCATCCAAATGACATTCATAAGTTAAACAAAGACTTTTTTTGCTTTACTGATACTGATGAAAGTAAATTAAAAATTTTTTTAATGAAATATTATTTGAGAGACACATCATTTATTCGAGGTTAATGATATTTGTATATTTAAACAAGCAAACAAAACACCAATTATAAAATGTTTTTAACAAAATAGTTAAGTTGATTGACATAAATTGTCGTATTTAAATTGTGAAAATCTAATTTACAGTTGTAATTAATCAAAAAAAAAACAGGTGAATAACACGACACATTTGAATTATATTTTATTAGAGATATTCTGTCAATAGGTTTGTATTTTATTATACATATATGTATATATCAAATATAAATGAAAAAAGAAGCCATTTAAATACAATCTTAACTTATAATCAATATAGGAATGTTAAATCCCTAATCTATGAACTAAAAATAAATCCGCTAAGAATACTAATGAAAACAAGTCCTAGAGTTTTTTTTTTATTGTCTATAAGCAGTACCACAAGTCTATCGTATGTCGAAATTTTTTTTTCGAAATCATTGAAATATAGTTTTAACAGAAATATTTTGTCTCAAATCGATTGAAGCAATGAATATTTATTTACTAATATAAAATAATCAATGCATCATGAATTGAACTAAGAAAAAAGACAATCAGATTAATCATGAATTGATTGTATTTATTAGTAAGATAGTAATTACCTGTCAACAATATATATTTTTAGCGTTTGAAATAATCAAGTTCTTTTTGTTTTCATGATTAAAAATCTATTATTTATTGTCGACAGAACAAGAACAAAGAAAAACAGAAGCAATCAGTTTTATATATTATAAACGAAGTTCTGAGAATTTATAGCCGGAAATATCTAGTTCAAATAAAGTTCACGTTCTTATAAAATATATTTAATCGATAAGGTCATTGTATATTTCTTCTCGATTAATTGTATTCATATGATGTACTTTTCGATTCCTATGAAGTCTTATCGAACAAAAGATGAATTTTTCCGCTTCATCTTTTAAAGATAATTGAACATAATTTCTTTTCTTTTTTTATGTGTGCAAAAATCAATTTTTGTTTGAAAAACTCATATTTTTCATAACATTTAATTATCAATTATTTATTAATAATAAACATTAAATTAAAATAGTTTTCTTTTGAAAAAGTACACAAAACTATTTGAACAAAGAAACGTAACTTAATGTTAAGAGAAATAGAAATAACAATATAACAAAAGATATTTCTTAATGGATGTTTAATGATCATATATTATACTTTTTGTTTTTACTACTCGTTCTAAATATCTTTGTCATTCTGCTTATAGGAACTAATTTATATTTTATGATTGAATCGGAAAATAAATATTGTAATTGATTAATATTTCTTATTTTGAAAATTAGTTAGTAGAATTTTTTACTTCGATTTATAATATTATTATTATTATTGTGATTTTTCTTTTGAATTTTGTTTAAGTACTATGATTTATCATTTGTCCTTCAAAATACAATGATATTCAGTAAATAAAAACATACGAAATATTTAAGATTTTTAATATAAAAAAAAAATAGATTAAAGAATATTTCATTGTATGTGATAATTAGAGAAAGTCTTAGTTAAACTCTTCTTCTTTAGACAAATAATACAATTACGAACAAAGTCATTCAATTAAGTGTCATGCATTAAGGATATCCGGGTAAAAATCACATTTTTTGAAACCTCTTCGTCGAGTTTTGGTGATTTCAAACATTATCTGAAACCAACATCGCGATGACGGTTATTAAAAATGACAAAAAAAGCAATTTCGGTTCGGTTCAATATTTAAACAAAACAATATTATATGTATATATATACCGAAATATTTAATTTCAAGAATGCAAAAATTAATATTTCTCGATATAGATTTAAGAATTTTTGTATCTACTTGATAATTTAACGGTTAGGTTCCAAGAAATTTAAAAAAATCGGTCCCTTTTCTCAATTCCAAATTTTTGAAACCACTGAACTCTATCCTTTCGCACTGTCCAGATTTGTCCAATTTCATCGACTTCCTCCGCTTTCTGAACGTCCAGTACTAAAAATACCTTTTAGACAGAGTTCTCTTCTTCGAACAATCAATAAAGATCTAACCTATTGCAAATTTTTTTTTTCAAAAATATAATATAGCGTCGCAGTTGAACGACTAAAGTAGATGTTCTCCTTCTAAATTTTACACCGACAAGAGAAAATTGCTTGAGAAACAAAGTCGACAATTTTCTAGAGCTTGAAGCTCTCTATCTTTAGGCATAAGAGCGAGTTTTTTTTTATGATTAAGAAACGAGAGAAAAATGCACTGAGATTTAATACCAATTTCTCCTGAGGCATCCGTTATTTTCATGAGCAGAAAATAGTAAAAACAAAAAAAAATGAAATTCAATACCAATAGCACTTAAAAACCTAACAACATTTATACTATCGTTCAAGAAAATAAGTATTTGTTCATGTAGGATAGTTTTCAATTATTTCTAAACCATATTCATATTCAATTAATTTTTCTTTTTAAAAATGCTCTTCACGACAAATTAAACTTCAAAGGACAAGGGCGCATAAGAATATGATTCGACCCATAGCACTTTTCAAACTGAACTCATCACAATCATATATAGGATGCAAGAACTTTTCACGACGAGTACTTGGATACCCGATTCGAGCTATCCTTCTGGTATATTTAAGGATTTTCTCAACCATATATTCATCATATGAATGAGTCTTTGAGATCAACCTTTAAAATGAAAATACAAACGTGGTGTAAAATTTTACAATGTTAGATGAGAGGATATTCGA
>CAJNOL010000092.1:0-21911 GCA_905250125.1 Rotaria sordida
TTATTTATTTTTTTCTTTTTGATTTCTTGTAAATAAACTAAGAGATATACTTCTATATGCAAAATTTTGCATTGAAGAAAAAGAAATAATATGTCATCAAAAGGCATTTCATTCAATGAGTACGATTGAAAAAATGACATTTATTGTGAAGATTAATGCTGTAAAGAAGACCAAAAAATATATATGCAACAGAAGAAAATTAATATAACAGTGTAACTCACGTACGGAATAAAAATTATCTATATAATTATCATTATTATAATATTTTGACTTCTGTTTTATTAAAAAAAAACAATATTGTAATAGCACCACGGAAAAGGATATTGCTGTATGAGAGCGTATATTTGTTATTCCGTTAGGTTTCATTTTCAATAGGTTAGAAAGATAGAGCATGAAATTATGCACATTTCTGTATAATTATTTTTGTTTTTAGTGGATGCAAAGTAAAATTTTCGAAAACTAAATTTATGAAAACTAGTACAGTAGATCGGCGTTGTTTTTTCATGTTCTACAAAAAATGACATAATGATCATATTTATTAATGAGTTTAAGTAAGATTAGACTGGTGCGATAGAACCAATTCTCACATCCAATAGACAAATTTCAATACTTTTGTAGTGTACTATAGTATTTAAAAAATCGAGGCGCAACTAGATTTCTTAATGATTAAAAACTACACCGGTTAACGTTCTATCAATCTATACCGTTTTCGGAAAAATCTATTCTCTCATAAAGCTCATTCTCATTGAAATATTTTAAGAAAATGACTTTTTTCGGAATACCATAAAAGTCGATATCGATCATTTTCCTATTGAATCCTCGTTAAACTTCAACCTCACAGCAAAATGAATATCATATTCGGAATCAGCACAAAAAAAGTACGTTATATAATATACATTTCAACCAAAAATAATTTTTCTAGACAAATGTACTACAGAAAGACCACATTAATTTTTTATAAAAAACTCCTTTTGCTGAATTTTATATTATATAACGTTATTTTTTTGTGCTGGTTCCGAATATTGTATATATTTTGTTGTGAAGTTGAAATTTAATGAGGATTCAATAGGAAAATGATCGATGTCGATTTGTATAATACTACGAAAATGGTCATTTTCTTAAAATGTTTCAATGAGAATGAGCCTTAGGAGAGAATAGATTTTTCTGGAAACGGTATAGATTGATTGAACGTGAACCGATGTAGTTTTTAATCATTAAGAAATCTAGTTGCAATTTGGTTTTTAAATATAAAAATATAAAAAATTTATCTTTGTGATATGAGAATCGTATCTATCATACCTGTCTGACCATGCTTAAACTAATCGATAAACATAATCATCATGTCATTTTGTAGGGCATGTAAAATAAATGTCAATCTACAGTATTAGTTTTCATATTGAGTTTACAAAAAAAAGTATGGTTACTATAGCAACTATTCAAAAGTGATAGACCCCTTAAGACTATTTAATCTCTTGTACGGGTAGATTCATCAAATCAAGAAAAGATAATAAAATGCCAAAACATATTGATTCTCTTCACTTTTACACTTGATTCATCTTTTTTCTTCGTCAATATATATATATATATATATCGTGTAATTCTTTTCTCAGCTTACAAGTATTGCAAAATCCGACACAACATATTAAGAAATTAAATATTACACTATTAGATAAGCATGACAACATTGTTGTAAATCATACAAGATGTTTAATAGAGCAGTTAAATCGTCGAGACAAGTGTAATTCAATGAGCAATTTAGTGCAGTGATGTGAAACATGAGATATAGGATAGGAGTTATGAGGTGAGATTGAATAGTCATTCACTAAAATGAGAAATTATTTAGATGTTTAATAATATCATAGCACTCAGCATTATCTTATGCAATTATTGAAGGAAACTAAGTATCTGTTAAGAGTATTTTAGAAAACAATTGTATTTACAAATTTTATTTTATTCGATCATATAAATTACTTGAATTAATTTAAAATTATTATAATTCGCTATAAATAGATCAAATAAAGAAGTTATAATGAAACATACATATCAGAAATTGATGACATTCATTATCGTAGATTATTTTTTACAATGAATGATAAAAGTATCATCTTATGGATGTTCACAGAATTGACTGGATGATTTTATGTTGAGATTCTAGCATCGTAAATTGTAATCGATATATACAACTTCAATTATAACATCACTACAATATCATTTCATAAATATTAAGAAGAGTTTCATAATAGTCTTCCATATAGACAACTAATCACTATTCTCGATTTGATATTAGTAACTTTCTTTGATTTTAAAATATCAACATGAGCATTTTATATTATTTCTTTTATTCAAATAAGTAGAATAAAACAAAAACTATAATACAGATAAACATTCTTCGGACGCACCATTATTTGATAAAATAATTTATTGTTTCGTCAAAGTATATTTACGTCGTGTTACCTCTCTTGTAAAACTTTCTTTTACAATTTTCAATTGGTCATAATTGAGAGTATGGATGTGGACGAATGGGTAGAATCATAGAAAGAAGATGCACTCACCTACGCGTACATCCTCAAGCCTAAAGAAATAAATCTATGTCGTGAACACGTATTGTACTGTTATTAATTTCTTTCTTGTTTTGTGGGTTTTTTTTGTCATAAAATATTACATCTATCAAAGTTGGTTTTCTTGCCATCCGAAGATTACTCATTTATCTTTCTGTAAGCTTTGAACTCCAACTTCTTGTTTGTTTTCAAATACAGACTTTTATTTCATATACTGATTAAAAATTTACTAAAGTTTGAAAAAACGAATACTATTATAATGAGCAGTAATCTTTCAATCAAAGTTTCTATTAATTAACTATTGACAAACAATTAAAATATACTCGAACAATGGCTAGTTACTATCAAATATATACATCCTTCAAGTTGCATATTATTTGTAGTATGTAATGCAGTACATGGGATTATGAAATTTAAGTACTAGTATTTTATGCAATTGTAAGGTCTTCATGACGAATTAATCTATAAGGTATTTTTATAGGTAATCATAAAAATTTTGTTATGTCTGATTGAAACGTGAATAACCTTCAATGTAACTAAATATACTTATCCTTGAAAATGTTTTCATAGACAAATTGATTTGATTATCAGTAGAACAATTTCATTATGAATCTTTATTAGATTAATGTAAAAACCAATTTATTCCCCTATTATTCTATTATTTAAAAAGTACATATTTAATACAAGTAAAATAAAATTAAAAAAAATGAATAATAGTAATAATAATAATAATAAATATGTATTGCTTTACTTTTTTGACATGTCTCTAAGTCTTGATCACATCCATCTACAGCACACATGCATACTGTTTCATCTTCTTGACATTGTGAAAAATAAATTGTTTTTGATGTCCATGTAAATGATCTACATAACATTGCTTTATATTTTATTAAATGAGACACATAAATTGATGGTGGTAAAGTTTGTCGTGTTATATAATTTGTTCGATCAACACTAATCGAACATAAAACACCATTATCAAATAAAAAATTTTTACATTCATTATCATTAGATGGACAAAGTTGTGTTAAACTAGAAAATGTTGATTGTTTATAATCTTCATATGGTCGAAAACATTTAACTCGATTTGTTAATTGAACAATAGTATTACTAAATAATGGTGCTTGTCGATTCCAATAAGGACTACCACGTTGAACACATTCTGTATAATTATAATTACATGCATTTGTAGTACACATACAAGCTCGATAAGAACCTCGTAGTTTAGAATATGGTGAAGCAATACAAAAATCATCATAACCATTTAATGTACCACGTGGAAAATTTTGACATTCACGAACAAGATTTTCATGATAAGCTTCAACTTGATTAACATTTAAACATTGATATGTTATACCTAATGGTCCAGAACCAGTCAATGAAAGTGATGTTCTAATTTCATAATTGCGTGCAATAACAAGACATGCTTCACAATTAAATAATAATGTTGATGATGATCCATTCCAACATGTTATATTTCGAGTAGAAATGCGATTTTCTGTTGAAAGAAAAAAAGCTGATGATGTTCTTAAGTATATTATGATGAAAACGAGAAACATTGTATTAAAAAATAAATGACAATATAATCCTTATAAAGAATGGTGTATTATATGAATGTTGTCTGTCAATAGTAATCAGGCGAAGACGATAGCAAAATAACTCATCAGTCAATATGTACTTATATTATTTTGTCTGGATAATTGAAATTTTGTTAAACTTCGTTTCTTATGCTCTGAAAATCGAACCAAAGAATGTAACCGATCGAGATTTTGATAATCAGCCGATCTGCTTATCCAGATCGGTTCGAAAATTATACCATTACCAATTCTATCTCTAGATAATGTTATTTGGATACAGTTAACTTTCACCATAATTTTATCATCATTTATTCTCTACTAGATAAGATCGACCAATTGATGACCGTTCTACTGATTATTGATCTGTCTAAAGTTTCTATCGATATCAGTTCCATCTCTGCTATAAAGATTTTGATAAGAAATATTCCTTGAAAAATTCTCAAATGTCTACTTGTGAAAATTATTCTATGTAATACACCATTGTAACAGTGACTACGCCAAAATGATTAAATTAACATTTCTTTTTAATATTATGAAAGTTTTTTGTTAGTCAATTCTTCTTTAAACTTTTCATTATTTTTATGAGATGAAATTTTATTTTAATTCTAACTTATACTTCTATTTCATAAAAGCGCCATCCAATTATTGTTCAAGGAGGAATTGCCTTGGATTTTGCGTGGCTTCATGTCCGCCTTTTTTTTTACATGTGTACACGCGACAAAAAAAAGTGACTTTTTCTCTTTTTTTTTTCTCTCCGGACGAACGATCAAAATTTTCAATCATCATCTTGCCAAACTAAGCAGCAGAAAGAGTAGTCATGGCTGAAAAGAAAAAGAAGAAAGGAGGTGGTAAAAAGAAGAAGACAGGCGAAAATGTCTATGAAGCTTTACTTGAATACAAGTTTGTCTAATTCATCTATAAAAAAATATTTTTTCGATATAAAAAAATATTTTTTCGATATAAAATTATTTTTATTTCTAATAAAGAATTTCTATAATTGACAAAGAACTTGAAGAATGGCGTTTTCGAGTACATAAACTCGAAGAAGAAAATGAAGCATTAAAAGGACGAGATGCACATCTACGTGAAGAATGTGAAATAACAATGAAACATCTTGTCAGTGATGCTTTACAATTTGATAAAGAAAATATTAATTATCCAAAAATTGATAAAGAAGATGTAAGTATGATATTATTCATTCGATTGATAACTTTTTTTCTTTTTCTTTTTAGGTTAATGCAGCTCTACATGAAAAAATGGATGCAGCTGCACACGAAGAATCTGAACTAAGAGGTAAAAAAATCTAATCTAAAGAATTTATTTATTTATTTATTTTTTCGTTCAATAGATCTTCATGATCAAATGTTTCATGTTGAAATTGAAATCTTCAAAACAAGAAGTCGAATAAAACAATGGATGAAATATCGTGATGTAACACGACTTGAAGAACAACGTACTATTCAATCACTTGAACGTGAACTTGCTTATATGATAGATAATTATGTTGTTCTTTCAAGTATTTATTTTTTGTTACCTTCATTTATATGTAACCATTAAAATATATATATATATATATATCATTATTTTATTTAGAACATTTGGAAAAAAATACTAAAGAAGAACGATTTGCATTGACACAAGTGACACAAGATAAAATTAAACAAAAAACTCAAGCAGCTACTGAACGTGTTGCAATGGGTCTTGATCGATTTACAAGAAAAATGTTAAGTGAAAATCAATATATGAATCAAGAGGTATTGTTTTTCTTTTTTTTTTTGTTCAATATTATTTATTAATCATTATAATTTACAAATTTTCTTTTTTTTTTGAATATTGAAGCTTTCTATGCGAGAACAAGAACTTATTGAACTTGAAGAACATATTCGTGCATTAGAACAAGCAAATCTTTCTATTAATGAAAGACTCAATGCTGCTCATATAACTGATACAACAGCTTTTACGTAAATAATAAATATATTTTCAAAAAAAAAAAACAAAAAAATTCTAATATTTTCCTTCTATTTAAATAGAAATACATTCCTTACGGAAATATTCCATGATGATATAACAACAAATATTGCAGATAATTCTTTACTTGCTGTCGATTTAGGACAATTGACAATACGTAGTGATGTCCGTGAAAAAACATTTGAACAATTACTCGGTAAGTTAATCGAATGGAAAATTAAATTTATTTTCATTTGTTTTCGTATATTAAAAAAAAACTAATAGATGAATTAGATCAGAATACACCACGTTTGTCGACAATTGCAGATGAAGATGTAAGTAGATTATTAAGAATATTCTCTACTGATCACTATAGAATACTAAAAAAAAAAACCGAATCTCTATAGTTTCCTGTAGATTATAATTCTCAATGGTTTCTATTTGTAAATTTCTTTTTTCAGACTATTACTTCACCGATGACTAGTTTACATATTGAAGGCACTCATATGTATGTTCAACCACCTCCAATACTTAATGAAGAAGAAGAAAAATGTTTAGATTTTAAAGGACCTAAATGGATTGATACAGTTCAACTTAAACAAGCACTTCGTAAAACATAAATACGAGTAACAAATATATGTTTCTATTTTTTTATATTAAAAGAAAAAAGAAAAATTATTGTATACACTCAAAGAAAAGAAAAAACAAACAGAAATGAAAGGAAAAAAAAATGTTATAAAACAGATGAAGCTATGGGTGGTGTTGTATGTCTAGAATTTGTACCATATGATGTTGCAAATGAACTACTATTTGTTAATGCACATAATTGATAAAAATCTGGGTTGTGTGATGGAACAACTATATCAGGTGAAGGTGATAATAATGGTTGTTCACTATTTGGTGATAAATATACAGTTGCTTGATCAATATCATCATCTTGTAATAACCATGGATATTCATATATTTGTTGTAGTAATGTTTGACGTTCAAGCGCTAATTGTTGATCATATTCTTCATTATCTGATTCAAATAAATTTGTTTCATCTTCTTCATTATCGTCAAGAGTCATTCGTATCTAAAAAAAAAAAAGAAAAACAAGACAAAATAAAAATTGTATTTTGTTTTGTTTATTTTTTCTATTTTTACCATTCGTTCAATATGAGATAATTTTGATTGAGATTGATTTGATGTTATTAATGATTGTTGTTGTCGTTCATTAGCAAATCGTCGTTGTTCAGCACAATCATGTGACCAAACATTTAATTCACTTTCTGAACCATATGTATTGATTAAATTAACTTCAATTGAATGTTCATTTATTGTATTTGAATGATATACATGAAATTCAATTTCATTTTCACCTATACAACATAATTTTTGTCTTAAATCTGAATCAGATAAAACACGACGAAGAAATATTAAACGATTTAATAAACCAGGAAACATAAGACGTTTTTGTGGTTGTTTTTTAATTCGAATTTGATTTTTTATTGATATATTAAATGTTGATGAATGTTGATTACAATTATCATCTTGATCAATAAAATTATCTTCAATATAATCTGATATATTAAATAATTGATTTAAATCAGAACATGTTGAATCTGTTGAATCAGCTAAATCATCAGTTATAATTGGTAATGTATCTTTTATAATAAGTTTTTCAAATGTTTCAGAACGAGAAAATGTTGTTGATGTTGATGATGAAGATGATGATGAAGATGATGTTATAGTTTGATCTTTTGGTTGAGGACTATCAGCACCGTCAAGACTATCAAGTGAAATATCTTTATCTGCCAGTGGTGGAGGTAATGATGATGATGATGATAATAATGTTGTTGATGCAAGAGGAATGATTATACCATTTGAACAACGATTTCGTACAAATGGGCAAATAATAGATGAAGTATCAGATAATTCTCGAGTAAATTCTTCGAGTTTATCAATATCAACTAAAATAAAAATAAAATTTTTTTTAATGATCAATTATTTCAAAAAAAAATCTTGTACCTTCTTTCACCGGTTTTCTTGAACATCGTTTATTTGATGTATCAAGCCAATTTTTTACAAGTCCTGTATTACGTCGTCGTTCTTCGGTTATATTTTTCTTTAAATTATTTGATCGTATATCATCTTTTACATCGGATGATGACCATGTTGAATATCCTTCATCTTGTATAGTTGTTAATAATTTATTTATTTGTTGATTTTCTTCAATACTTGATTCACTTGATGTTGAATTCATTTGTTCAATACTACAAATCGATTTTTCTTCAATTGATTTGACTATTTTTTTTGATGATATAACTGTTTCTATTGAAGATTTTTTTACAACTGGTGGTATTGTTCTTGTATGTTTATTTAATGATGATTGAATAGAATTATTCGTATTATTCTTATTGTTATTATTATTATTATTATTACTGACTGTTGTTATAGAACGAGATCGAAATTTAGATGATGAATTTTGTACAACTGATGATTTTAATGTTGTTGGTGGATGAATTGTCTTTTTTGTCGTTGTATTATGAACTGATGCAACAGCTCGAATTGATGTTATAGTTGAATCTTTTTTAGTTGCTGTTGTAACAGGTGTTGAAATATTCGATTTTTTAACTGATGTTATCTGTTTTGTTACTGAACTCGTTGTTCTAACTGGTAATTTCGAAGCTTTATTTACAGATAACGAACGACTATTATTATTATTGTTATTATTATTATTATTATTTGATGGTGGAGTTGTTTTCGTATTTGAAGTATTATTAACGTTTGTATTACGATTATTTGAACAACGAGAAGGAAGACGTGAAGGACGAACAGTTGATGTTGTAGCTGGCATTGTTCGTGTTATAGAACAACGTTGAACATTTGAATTCAAATTACGTTCATTAGTTGTCATTGTTTTTATAGTAGATATAGTAGAAGATGATTGTTCTTGGGGTATTTTTGCAACTACAAATGTTTCTGAACGTTGAAGAATTGCTTGTTGTTGTTGTTCGTCTTCTTCTTCTTGTTTCGATTGAGATTCTACTGAAATAATAGAAATATTTATGATGTAATTTCTTATTTTAAAATGTTTACTTATCAATTCGTTTGAAATTGGAAGTATTGGTGTTTGAATTTTTGTATTATTATTATTATATGACAACTAGAAAATAAATTATATATAAATATTTTTTTTTCGATATTCTTTTAAAAAAGAAAGCATATAATTCTTCCTGTTTCCGTTCGAGATGAATTTGACCCGAAGCTATAAAGAGTATCTATTAAAATAGTATTTGTTCTTAATGATGAGATTACATCATAGATGGTGTCAAAAAAAAAGAAAGAAAGAAAAACGGACGGATGTCATTTATGTTAATAAAACAAGTATTGAATGAATTTTATGAAGAAAAAAAAAAAAAAAAAGAATTTGTGTTTAAAATCATAACTATGATTAACTTACTAAATCAAGTGTCCAACTACCCGATGTTGAAAATGAACAATGAGTTGTTGCTGATGAACACGATGATGATGATGATGATGATAACGATGAACGATTTTGATATAAATGTCGAATAAATTCAGCAGTTGTTTCAGGTGATGTTGACAATAATTGATAATTAGAGATAAGTTCATATGGTTGTTTTAAATTTTCCCAAGATAAACTTTTTAAACGTTTTATTCGATGACCAATCTGATAGGAATTAAAAAGAAAAATTCGAAGATTTTTTTTTTTTGGTCTTATGATTTATTACTTGATTTGAATGTTTATCTTGTATTGCAATAGTTGTTAATGATGATAGTCGTTCAATAACATGATATATTGATGCACATTCTTTACGAATATTCTAAATAAAAGGTTCTTTTACAATCAATAGATAAGATCATCTAATAATAGTTGCTCTTTTTTTTTTCTTCATTTTTCAACTTTTATATACACATTATATATACATATAGATATATATATACATAATTTTTTTTTTGTGAGATGAATGAATAAGAGTTGCGTCATTAATGTATATGTTCGCTCGGCCCTTCTCACTATAATATAATATTAGATGCGTGTGTCACTCCCGTATGTATGCTTTGAGCTATAGCTACTATATAGAGTCCATCATCATCAAGAACGAAGGTCAGTAAAAGAGGTGAACTAACGATAACAAAAAAAAAAAAACGTATAATAAAAAGAAAAGAAAAAGAAAAATCCCATGAAAGAATAGTAATATTGAATTTGACCATCAGCTGTGTATGTGCTGTGCCTGATTATTTATTCAAAGAAAAATGCAATGACCTGTCTATAAATAGACGGTAATCTGAGTCGTGAGTTGACCCTATGGTATAGTATAAGTTTATGAACGGAAATCATCTGACAAGAAAAGATAGACAGATAGACATTTCAAGTGAAATGATCATTGAACCGTCTCGTACAACACCATCTGGAAGTACGTCTTCTTATTGTCTTTTGAGTTGTCGTTAATGAAATTTGACACAACCTAAATTTTCTTTATTCTTCCAATTTATTCCATCATCTCTTAAAGCTGTCAATATTGAACTACCTTTTATCGATTCATGAAATGCAACAAAGCATAAAGATAGTTTACTTACAATAAAACTTTCTGATGATGATGATGTCGTCGGTCGACTAACCATATTCATACAAGAAATGAAAATGTTCAAATGAAGAAGAAGCAATGTCCGGTAATTTCTTCTTTTACTCTGTCACATCTGCTTTCGCTGTTCATCTGTTCTCTCGACAGAAATAGTAACTACTATCCATGATTGCTGACCTCACATCACTCACCATCAATATCAAGAAGAAAGAAAAGAGAAGAAAACGAAAGAAATAATTGTTTCAGGACATATGCTGCCATAGTCTACTTTTGCAGCTATTGTTAATATAGGAAATAACCAAAAGGCGGATTATGAAATCAAAGTCTTATACTATAATTAGCCGCAGATATTCTGTTTTATTTTTCCGCAAATAAAGAATGCTTTGATAAGATTTATACTGACCTTTTCTAAGGATAAATGAAAAGAAAGAGAATTACGCAAATCTTAACCATCATCATTCTTTGTTTTTTTTTTCTTCTCTTCTCTTACTTCTTGTAACATTGCTGTTCTTAAAACCATTGTTGTTAATTGATCTAAAAATCGCTCATATTCTTGACGTTGACATTTATTTTCAGCAAATAATCGTCCATTTTCTTGTTCAAGTTGACGTATATATTCTTCAAGGAAACGTGTTGGTTGAGCGTCTACATTTGTTGTACACTGTTATTGATTGATCAATAGAAAAAAAAAGTTGATAAGAAATACAAGAGGCTTATAATTATGTATTTTATTATATTTTATTTACCAAAGCCTCGAGTTGATCGATACGTTTGTGTAATTCGACATTTTCATTTTTGAGAACTGACACACGTTCGTCAAACTCACGAATCTTCGTCTAGTAAATAGAGATAGATTTAATGATAAAAGAAAAAAAAAGAAAAAGAAATTCCAATTTTACTTCATATAACGATGGATCGTGAAGTTTGTTCTTCCATTTGAGTAATATACTCATATTTGTCGACTGCTACACATTGGCCATGACTAAAATGAAATGTTCTATTGTAGGACACATATATACTGGCACAGATGTTTGTGTAAAGAGCAGAAATGGAGAAAAAAAAGAGCGGACGAGCATAAGCGAAATTCTCTCTCTCTCACTCGCTCTTTCTCACTTATGCTTGAATGTCAATCGGCTCGACTATATGTATGTACAAGTGCATATAGTTCAATGAATAAACGAAGAACAATAAAAAGAACGAAAGATTTCGACTACAACTAGTAATATGTATTAAGCTTGAACTATACAACTGTATTTAATTGCTTATACACATTGAAGGTACCATATATATATATAGTCTAGACTACGGTGATATACTCTCATCATTGATGTATGAACAGAAACAACAGTAAAAAACACGAATCACAACGTTTGAAACCTTTTTGAGACTGACTAATTCTAATCACTTATTTTTTTTTGAAAGCTATGAAGACATACAACAACGACCATAGCTTGTTCTTCTGCATCATTGATGCCATTGTGTTATTTATAACTCCTACTGCTATAACTACTTTATTCACATTTTACTTTCTTTTCATACATTGCTTTCGCCTACCTTGCCGTTTTGTAATTGGAATGATGCAATAAAGTTAAAATATACGAGAAAAAGAAAAAGAAAAAGAAGAAAGGGTAGAATGTCAACCAAAGAGAAGTAGTGGCGATTATATTAAATGAGCCGACTTGAGGCTATCTCTGTTAGGGACAGTTCAACAAAATAAAGAAAGCTTTGCATGTTAAAGGATGACAATGGAAGCACCCACATGACTGACCGCAAACATACACATATACACACTCAACAAAATAGCCATTTTCTTTGTTCTAATCCTCTTTTTTTCTTTTCGTGTCCACATTGTTGACATATCATCGATAGATGAACAGCATATAAAGACAAAAGAAGAAGAAGAAGATGATGATGAAGAAGAAAGTGGTCCGGCTTTATACATCTCTTCATTATGTAATTGATGTTCGCCATATACACTATCCCTCGTTTATCGCTCTATTCATCACACCAACGAGAAAGAAAAATCAAGAATTCATTTTATACACAAACAAAAAAAGGATTTAGATACAATTTAGTAGTCCTTTAGTTGACAATTTATAAACCACTATCACTTACCTACTCTCATTTGTACAATTGTTATAATGGCGATATCTTTGTTATTGCTTTTTATATAAAGATTATGATGAGAACGACAAAATTGTGTGCGTGTTTGTCTAGATGTTCTAATAGTAAAGAATGTGGTTCCTGATCGCGTTCTATCGTTCTATCCATCTATCTATCTATCTATCCATCCATCTATCTCCCTCTTGTATACCGTTTAAAGGGAAGAGACAAATGTCTATATGTCGTTTGGCTAACAAACATTACCATTCCTATACTCTCCCCCTTATTCTCCCTTTCATTCGCGATTCTTCCAATAGGACAAGGACTGAGAAATAAAAAACGTGTGCGCGATACAATGCGATCTAGCAGTGCATGCTTCTCTCATCAAAAACATTTCTGTAATTAATGTATTTTGTCTCACGTACAATTTTGTCGTCTTTCAAGCATCCAAATCAACAGAGTATCAACTTATTGTCCTTCTTAGTTGATAGTAATGATGATAATCTCACTAGCTGCTGTTGATGATGTTATTGTTATGGAGTGTGATTGAAACGTACCGTCTCGTTTCTAAGGCGTGCACTTATATAAAGCTTAATGTGCTCGTTCAATTTCTTTCTAGCTTCTCTCTCTGTTATTAAAATAAGTATCAATTACTATTGTGCAAATTTTTTTCTTCTTCTCTTGCTTGTGTAATGTGCAAGTCATCCAAAAATGGGAAAAATTGAGTTGCTATTTTTATAGCAAGTACGATACGAGATTCTTCGTCTTCTGATAGAAAGAGAAAGTTACTCACTTGTTAATTGATTGAAGGTTACTCAGCGACAACGATGATGTAGAGAAAAAAAAGAAGAAAGTTAGCCTTAAACATCTATCAGTCCATTTATCTTTATCTATCTCTTTTTTTTTTGCACGAGTGCTCATAACTTGACCTCGTCCTGATAGAAACGCATCGGCAAGGTCAGTTCAATAGTAACTATAGCTCATAGACATATGTCAAGCAAGCTCAATAGCACATAATCACGAACCAACGGTGCGTTTTGCTAATTACTCTGTCGAACTGAGGAACATGAAAAAAAGAATGAGAATAAAAAGTATATAGTGGACACGCAGGGGCGCACTTAACACTTACAAAGAGGATGAAAATGAATGAATGGAAGAATGAGAACGAGAAAAAAGGAAAAAGAAACTGACACTTATATAGATGAACAGATTAGATTGGGGAATTGGTGTGCTGGAAAAAGGTCGAAAGAGAAAAATATCGAAACTAGAAAATATCGGGAAAAAAGTGATGTCCTCAGTAAATCATGACTCTAGATACCTATAGTTCATTGTTATTTTTCTTATAATTCTGCTAGCCTAGATTTGTAATCAGTAGTAATGGTGATGATTAATACCTGATATAGATTAACTAAAATAATCAGATAAAGAACTATTACATAACTGAAATTCTATTCAATTATTCCATCTTTACTAGATTTAACTCAACCAAAATTGTCAGCTATTTTATGTATTTATTCACAAAAAGGAAAACCTTTGCTTATAGCAGATGAATGTCTTTTCAAATTGAATAAAACAACAACGACAATAACAAAAATATACACTTAATAGATGTTCAGCAAGAATCTATACAAATTTGAATGATCAACATATGTGTATTCAATTTGATGAAAGCCTAGGAACAAGACTGAAACAATTCTAATTCAACGTCACATTGATAATCTTAGTGAATGATATTATGACAATATTATAAATGCTATGGAATACTTAAATAATTATCATTTACAATTGCTAAATGAAAAGAATGATACTTTATAAATTTTTTCTTTTTTAATCTCTTGACTTATGTTTTTATTTCTATTGGAATGTTAGTATCAGTGTCTGACTCGAGTCGGGTCGGGTCAAATCACGAAAAAAAATAGTTAGCCTCGGGTGGAGTCACAAAAATTTGACCTATGTCGGGCACGCTGGTTAGTATTATCTCATACAATAAAGCATGCTCCTTACTAGTCAGAATTTTCTATAAAATACTTTTCAACCATTTTTCACATCGATGTTTTTTTAAGATCAACTAGGGAATTACGTGACTGATGTTTATTGTTTTGATGAGATAAATATGTCTCGATAGCATCATTCTATAGAATATCTCGCTTAAAAAATAATAATAATAAAAAGAAAAAAAAAAAAAAGAAAATGTGTTTAATTAATAAGAAAATGATGTTCATCTCATAGTGAACGATAGATATAGGATATAACATAAAATACTTTGTCACATATTTTTTTCATATAAATTATAGATATTCACCTTGATTATAAGTAGTACTTTATACATGCCTGATCGAATCATGCAATAAAAATTAAAAATTACACATACTACCCGTCGTGTCATTCATATCTTTGACAATAGCAGTGTGCAAATAGAGTGATAGTGAACAATGAAAAGCGAAAGAGTATGTACACAGGCGAAGGACGAATAAAGGTCAATTAAATATATATGAATATATGTTCAAGAACTGTATGATTATAATGTAGGAGTGTATGATTGAAGGGAGAAAAAGATTAGTTGAGCTAATCAGGTGTCTATCAATGGGTGGGTGAGTTAGTAGATTAGAACTCGTTGAACTAATTATGTATCCATTTCTATTCGTTAGTAAAGCTTCAACAATATTATTGAAAGAACAATTATTTTTATTCTTTCATCGTATATAGATATATACAAAAGATCTTTTTTTTTTTTTTTTTTTTTTTTTGAGAAAGAATTATTTGTAGGTTAACGTCTGGTTTGGTAATATCTTGACGACTGATTATTTGCATTCATGTATGGAACAAAGATCGTTGTTTATAGTATGGAGATAGATACTGACAATCTATTCTTTACGTTAAGATTTTATTACTAACAGAAAGTATATTGACATTCAAGATTACAGAAACAGTCTACTCTCTTTAGTAGATCAAATTGATTAAACATATGCCCAGTTTTGATTTGAACTAACATCGAAATAACTTTTATATTTATTGAGTATTGAATCAATTAAATTGATAAAAGTTTTATGAATATTTTTTTTCTCTATATCTGTCAAGTATGAGATTTATAATTTAGATGGAATATATATATTTCTGTTGTCTATAAATTTTGCTTTTAATATAATTATAACGATTAGTTTTATTGTATGAAGTGCATACTTCAAAGTGTTTGGTAAACAGAGAACATGTGTTCATGTCAATAGTTTGATTTAATGAATACAACAACTGAAGATAAAATATTCAAAAAAAAAAAATAAGACAAACTGGGTTAGTCGGTATAAAAAAATTGCCTGATCCCTTGGCAAGTATGCATCAATATTAGATTGTCGTTATTTCAATGTCGTCTTAAGCTCTCATTACTAGTACAGAACAGTACCATTTACTCGTCAAATGTCAATGTGCATATGAGATTTATTCTGTATGACATTTTTTCTAATGTATTATATCGTTAGAAATCATTATAAAGATTGTTGTTTAGTTTAACTACTATTTTTATCTAACAGGTTATTTATAACGTAGTTTAATTATTGAATTTAAAAGTTTTACATGAATATTCAATCTTAAAATTATGAAAACTTAAATATAATAGTTCATATCAGAAAAAAATATATGATATTAAATAATGAATAATTCATTGTCTTTTTTGTCTTATAATAATACACTTAGACGGATTTATGTAAATAATTATAAATAAGCTTTTGATCATAGAAGTTTTTTCTGTTCACTAATAATCAAAGTTAAGATTGTCGAATAAAGAAAAATTGAAGTAATTAAAAACTTAAATCATTTATTTTGATTGTGAACGGAAATAATGTCTGAAAATTGAATTACAACAGTTGTCGCTTGATCATAAAATAAAATAGATTGAAAATTAGATATATGAGATTCAAGAATCACTTGAATAGTACTTTTTATTAATTATTGAAAATGTTGACACCAGCTTGGTGATTAATGCATTCTTTTCAAATATCGATGATGAGAAAAAAATGCTTTTCAAGATGATTATTCCATATGTTAGCAAGTATTATGCAAGACAAATAAATGAAAAAAAACTATTGGATTTTGTTTATGTGAATAGAATAGTCTATTCTAGTTCGATCTGCTCATATGTTGTCGGAAGTCTTAGATGATCGAATGTGTATTGTATTTTTGTTAAAAAGTATTGAAATATATACAATGAAAATGTACAAGAAAACATAAATATTTGTTTTTTTTGTTTAAAATGTGTTTTCCATAAATTATGCATCAAAAGAAACGTTACTTGTTGAATAGATCATTTTCAGAATATTGAATGAGAGTTTCTATAATTCAATTGAGTTGGATTGATAACAAGATCAGTCGAATCACTACAAATTGAAGACGAATCTGAGCGAAATAAGGGTATTGAAGAATATCAGTTGGTTTCTTCTACTGTTATTGTGGGTGGAGCATGCCTACGTAAACTATTTACGGTATGACATGGTAAATATACAAAAAATGATAAGCTTCTGTTTCATGTCAGATGGAGTTGAATGTTCTGTCCACATTGAAATGCAGAAGATTTATTACAGCTAACAAAATTTATATACTTGTTATTATTGATTCTATAGAACGCAATTTTCTGGAGATTAATCTATATTATACATACTAATGACACTCAGTGAAGCTATGGCTAAACTGCTGTCAATACCAGCAGTTGTATTCCAGTCATTATATATTTAGTTTTATGTGTCTATCAATTAAACACGATTAATTCTATGAAAAGTAAACGAATAAAAAAATTAGAATCAGCAAAATTAAACAATTCATACAAAAAATTGATGCCATATTTTGTATTGCTTTTTTTTTGTTTTGGTTTCAATGACATTAAGAGAAATACAAAAATAATTGCTATAATTATGTCAACAAGAATAAGTGTAACGCATAGAGATACAAGTACACAACGTTACTTCCCGAACTGCGCACACTTTTAATAAAAATAAAAATGTCTATATCCCAAACTGCGCACACAATTAAGAAAAAGAGAAATATACGTAATCCCAAACTGCGCATACTTTTTCATTAATGTATAAAACATGGACTTACAGAATAGAACAAAAATTAATAATGATAAATGCTACGGCGAATGAATAGCGATATGGCCGGTAATTTATACTGATGATGAATGATGTGTACTAAAAAAATTTTGGGAAGAATTTCGAGAAATTGGGAATAGTCAGAAGAGTGAATTTCCTTAATGAGTGAAATGTAATCATTAAATTTTTGCGAAGCTTTTTGAGAAATTGGGAATATGTTGAAGAGTAACCTTCATTAATATCGCAAATGATTAATCTTGAAGAATATTTAATAAGTGTACGAGCCGTTGCTTATCGCTATATAGACGAACTGTCAACATAAACTTTAATTACATTTTTTATACATTTATTTCTTTTGTTGTAATTATATTATTGTTCAATATTAATTTTTGTTTCATTCTGTACAGTCCATGTTTTACACATTACTTAAAAAGTATGCGCAGTTTGGGATTATGTATTTTTCGTTTTTTCTTAATTGTGTGCGCAGTTTGGGATATAGATAATTTCATTTTTATTAAAAGTGTGCGCAGTTCGGGAATGAGCCGTACACAACGATGCGTATATCTAAATATTTACGTTGAATAAAGAAATAATGAAACAAAAGAAAATATTCACTGTTTCGTATTTCAATGATATCCGTTTATAGAATTCAAGTGATGAAACAAAACATCAATTATCGGCTTTCATTTAAAAATATAAGATGAATTTTAAAAAAAAAAGTCGATTCTTACTGCAAGATCATTTTCATCATCCCGATAAAATATATTATTCTATACAGGATTCTTTTTTATAGAAATTAAAATCTTAATTGATTTATACAAGGATGCTACTAAATTAAAACCATAGTTTATCAACGATTTCAGTAATGGGACAATTTGTTTCAAAAATGATCAACTCAAATCAATTCAAAACATGAATTGAATGAGTTATGTTGAGTTGAGTTGAATTGATACAAAGCTTTGGAATCCAAGTTATTGAATTTATGAGATAATTTTTTTAGAAATCGAACAATTGATTGGATTGAAAAATATTTCGTAAGATCAATGAATTCATTTGAGGAAATTTTAGAATTTATGAAGTAAATTTAAATCACAATGATATTTTCACTCAACAAATTCAAATGTATCGGCCATCTTTTCTGCTTATATATGGCTCAATCGTAAGTTTTAATATTCATGCTGAATAATCGAATGAAAACTTGTGGAATAAATAAATTTTCGTAGCAGTTATCCGCCTAGAGAATTGATTAATTTAACTAAAAATATAATATAAATCGCGAAACGAAAAGTTGAATTTCCACCGATCAAATAAAGATCAATTGAAGAAATAATATAATTTCGCGAATATTTTGTACTATATATAGCATCCTCTTCTCTACCATGCATAAAATGATTCGTAGAAATGATGTTGAAGTATTTTATTCGTTTTCTTCATGATTACAAGCTAAAATTAATTGATTTCGTGTGAAATCATTAAAACCTATGTCTTAGTTAATGTATTATGGCTAATTCGAATATAAACTGCTATCTATCTTCTGAATCTGTATTAGAAAATCTTTTATGTTATATTACTAAATAATATTGTTAATTGACAAATGGAAAATAAAATGCATCAATTCACTGACAAATAGTTTATTTATGTACCAGTACGTCGTCCGTCTAATTAAGCGACACAAGAACATCATCGTTATCGTCAACAAAAAGAGACAAATATAATTACATACGATGTGCAACAATAACATATACGTGGGCAATTTGTTTCTCAAAACTTTAATAGGTTAGTTTAAGTCATTAAACAATATTTACGAATTATTTTCTCAAGCTACTTCAACTTAACTAATATGAGTTTCAATTAGTGTAAATATCAGCACATAAAATTAATATCGTTCGAGTTTGAGCAAATCATCAAGATGATAAAAGAAAAATAAAAAATAAAATAAAATGATGTTTGAATTTTACTGAAATTAATTCGATCATAAAGGACATATATTGAGAATTGTTTTGATGTTACAGTGAAAGAGTGTGAATCATGAACTCGAGTTTGGTTTACTTCTGACGGTCAATCGATGACCCATTTTGAGAAAATAAGACATTCAGGAAACCAAAAACACATGGTCATTATTCGGACGAGAATATCGACTCATTATACGTATGATGTATCACATTAGTGTTTCTCGTTGATTAAAGCCATCTTCTCATTTCAGAGTGCATGTGTATTTATATTTTGTTTCTTCTGTACAACCACTGCCTTTGCATATCAATGAACTGAGTTTGGTTGATGCACTATATTCAGACGCTTATTTGGGTTGTATGAGAGCCATTACTGAATGATGAATCGCTCGCATATCTGCCTAGCTATTTCATTGAAGGGCATTAATAATACACTTACGATTTGTAATGATAATTTCGTGGATTCACAAACAAATGTATGTTGTTGATATTAAATGAGACACATCAAAAAAACTTCAGTGATTCAAAGGCAATGTTATTAAATATGCTGGGATTGATTCAAGCTAATATCACATTAAACAACATGAATACCTCGCCTTTTTCCGACATCACAATAATTTTCATTACTTAAGCTAGATAGAATGTTTATTTGAAATTGAAGAGAAAGAAACAGACAATAAAAGACACACATTATTGATGTTGTTAAAAACTAACAAAGTTAGTAAAACTAACAAAGAACCATCTACATAACCAAATAGGTCTGAAGATGAAGATCTTGTTGCTTTGCATTAGTTGAAATACCCATGCCAGATTGTTGTCCATTGTATAAGAAACAAATGAATAATTCCCAATTGAAACATATATGGAGTCCACCGTGAATGAGTGTGCTACCTTGCTATTGATAACAAGTCGATATGTCTGATTTATATACTACTCTGATTGAATATGCTGGTATTTTCAACTTTAGATATGACTCAAGATCACACCAAAATTGAACACACTCAATAAACTCTTTATTCAATGAGATGGTACCTTTCAACGAGAAGCTGAGGATTCATAAAATATTCATCGTTCATGAAACAAATGAACAGTTCGTAAGAAGGCTTGTTTTGAATATTTTGCTCGATCTATACCGAAGATTGACGATTCATCAGACGTTCATTGATCATGAAATAGCCTAGCAGTTTATCACAACACTCTTCTATTCGAATATTTTGCTGGCTTCATATCACAATTTGAGGATTCATGAGACACTTTGTGCTCATGGAAGAAGCAAATACTTCTTACGAAGTTTCTATCCAATTATTATTATCTAAATTCATCAAAGGTGATCGTTGACGATATAAATTACAATCGGATGATAGATGAGTAATCTTTACAAAGGATGAATTCATATATTTTTTTAAGCTGTGCTGAACATTTTGTGTTCTTGATAGGACTAAAGATCACGTCTAAAAGAAACAGTTCAAAGTTAGAAGCGTCGATTCAATTTTCTTTATAATAGGAAATTCAATGTCTGGAGTAACTAAAAAAAGTCCATAAGCACATAGCTATTGAATAGTTGAAAGCATACCTTCAGTCTCATATCTGCTATTTTGTGAACCATCGGGTATATGTTGACAATGCAGGCATTGATTGAATATTTTGTGATAACACTAGAGGACAGCTGTTTCCGGATTCAAGAACGACAGATAGCCATTAAGATGTGACAACCAGACTAACTAGAAAACCTCTCCAACTGTCCAATCGCTTTTTGATCGAGTGTATGCTCAAACGATAGATCTTATTAACCTGATAAGAAACTTGATTTATCTCCAAACTCTGAGATCTTAATTAGTACTGAGTGCTTTAATATTGATATAATTTTTGTCCGTGTCGAAGCATGTTTAGTCAAGATATCGACTATGTTAGTACAGCAAAACTAGCAATAGTAACAATCTAATATTTTCACTTAGGAGACCTGGATAACCAAATCCTTGTAAGGTATTTAATAGCTCACTAAGGTCTACGGTTAGAGTATATACTCGACCAAAAAGCGATTGAACAATTAGTTAGAGACGTTCTCTCATGAGCGAAGACTGTTGGTTATTTGAATGGTATAAACAACCAA
>CAJNOL010000092.1:21921-34650 GCA_905250125.1 Rotaria sordida
ACGTTTTCCGGTCACCATATTGTTCAGCTTACGCAGAGTGAACTTGAGCTTGACGCCATCAGTATCATGGTTAAATTGATACGGTTCTACACATTCTGTGCTGTATGCGACCCGAAGAAAAATAATCAATAAGTAACTAAGTAGCTTTGTAGTGTGAGCAATGGTCTACCAGTGATATTGAGTGACGTATAAATCACTCTATGAAGTAGTCAGAGACGGTGCGAAAAGGTGAAAGTAGGAGAATATCCTCCGGTCGCGCCGTCTCTGCCAGCAGTTACATCGTGAATATGATATGAAATGGTGATATAGGTATTCGCTTACCTTTAAATATCTATCGATAGACAAAAGAAAGAAGCCTCTAGAATATATTCCTCGCTCTCTCTCTCTCTCTTTCTCTGTCTTGACGAAGGTCGATCGATTATAACTATCGTATGCTTGCATTAAAATGGGACCTTGATACACCACAGAGATAAAAAATAAATGGTAAAAAGGACGAGTCTATTGTATTATACAGACTTTTGTTCTCTACATGAAGAGAGATGCAGAATTATATTGTTTTTTTTTCGCATGGCTTTTAACTTGTCATTGAATTATACCGCAGTCTTTATCTATTCATAGTAATGATAGAAAGTCGTGGCTCACTTCTACATAGGCAAAGCCATTAATCTCTTTTGCATACGTATATGCATCGAGCAAAAAAATCGTCCATGAAAAAAAGGCCGATGCAATATTCTACCGATGTATGACGAGAGCAATAAGAGAAAAAAAAAATTTTCTTCCTCATGCGTGATATTGTGTGTGCAACTAGATGTGCCTGTGTTGAAAGCAACTTTAATGTCGATTTTTTTCGATATCCTTCTTTTTTTTGTTTTGTGAATAATCCAAAAATGCAACTTTGATTTTCGAAACACGAACAAACAAGCGATAGATAGTATTGAACAACAATATAGTAGTATGATATGAAAGAGTGATATCATTTTTTCTAATTTAACCAAATAAACAATAGACTAATAGCTCTAATGCAGAGCAAGATAAATTAACATTCTTCTGTATCCAATCTACGTATGATTGAACTGGTTCGACTGGTACAATTTCGTCGATTTCTTTCTTCATGTGCATGGCGAGTTTATTCATTGGAAAAATTCAAATCAAGCGCAACGTTGCAGATATGAATAGTATAATCTGATACTAGCTTAATCTAAAAATTTCAGACAGAGACCGAGCATTTTCAACTGAACAGCAAATGACGCTTGTACATAATGCACAGAGTGGAAGTATTGTTAGGAACGAATGCATAGTTTAGCAAACATATATCAACATTTAGTATATTCGAGATAATTTCGAAGCATATGCACTAGTGAACTCGGAAGCAATATTGTTTGTTATTGTCATCTTTTGAAAATTTTTATTAATTAAGAAATTGATCTGTTTTAATTATTTATCTATTTGAATGATTTATTATAATAAGAAAATATAAGAAAAAAAAAATTATTATTTGAGATTAAATAATACAATAAACTATGATTACGATTGATTTCAATGAAAAATACCTTCGATTGATTTACGAAATGCTGAAAATCCGTGCGATGCTTTATTTTCCGATTTTTTGCTTTTATCAACAGCACCTTGAGCAAATTCACGAGTTTTTTCGGTTACTGCGTCTGTCGCATTTTTCATACCATCTGAAGCTACAATAATAATGTAAATATTGGTATGATATGAAAAAATATAATTTTATAAGAATCATTTGAATCAAGATTTGACTTGTTTCGTTTTTATATAGTATGTGTGTGAAATGATTTATCTGTACAATATCTTTTACTTTTCTCAGCCGCCTGTTTTTTAAATTTCATTTCAAGTTTCATTAGTAGCGTTTTTTTTTCTGATTTAATTGTATCTTTAGCTTCTAAATAATTATCAGTCAATTGGATTATACTGTTATAACAATTTTTTATTTCTTCTATTAGTTCATTAAAAATAAAACAACGAATTCTTAACATCAATCACAAATTTTCCCGCATTTTCAGTCGTGTCTTTAGCTTTATTGGCAGCATCATTGGGTGTTTTTGAATACTAAACAAAGAATAGACACATTTTAATTATATATTGATCTCTATTTTAGAGTTTGTAAATAAAAAAAGACAACAACAAATGACTTTTCTCTTATTGAATAACGCTATTCAGAAGATGTATCTCTACATAGCTAGTTATATATTTAAGATTTTTTCTTCTAAAGAATTCTACTTACTTTTGCCAACATTATCTTTGACATTTTGATTAGCATTATTGAGTTTATCCTTGGCTACATTGACTTTATCAGTAACAACATCTTTGGTTTGATTCACTTTGTCTTTAATGTCTTCACCAGCTAAAAAAAAATCATAGATTTAAGTCACAAATTTGCAATAAATCTACATTACAATCGTCAGAAAATTTATCGTTTTTTAATATTCTGAAAATTTTCAAATGAGAAATGATCGCTATTTTGAAAAAATCAACCGTAAATGGATGTATAAATCATCAAGAAGAGAATGATTCTCGAGCAATAAATTACTTAAATACATCTAAACATAGATTTACTTACTTTTATCAACAGCTTCCTTTGCTAGTCTCGTCGTATTTTTTCCTGCATTATTAATATCATTCGCACCTTTCGTAAATATAAAAAAAAAACAATATTTCTAAATCAATTCTGCTTTCATATTAGATATATACCTGTCTGTAAAGCCTTGCTGACTTCTTTTTTTCCTTCTTTGATTGAGTCAACAGCTGAAAATAAGAAAAATGAAAATTTTATTTCAATTTATATTTTAATATTCATACTATTTTCTTTAACTGATTGTAAACTTTGTTCTGTTTCGTGTTGACCTTTTTGTATTTGTTGTTTTATCTTATTCTCAGTTTGTTTTATATTTTTCCCAACTAGAATATTAAACCATCTATAAACTTAATTAATTTCTTATTACATACTTTTATCAGCTCCAGATTTTCCTACTGCTTCTACCTAAAATTTATGTAATATAAGATAATAATATCAAAATTTTAGTTTGATCAACCTACATCATTTACACCACGATTAATATTATTTTCCTTGAATAGAAGAAAATATTATTCAATATAAAGTTGAAAGAAAAAACAATTCTATTTACCAAATCACCAATATTTTTATGTTGTGGTGTTGTTTGTGAATTTCTTTGTCGTTTTGGAGGCATACTAATTAAAATTTTATGATTACATAATCTATCAACATATTTTATCAGTTTACTTTGTTTTAATATATTGATTTCCTTTTTCGAATATCGTATAAAAATTCGAACAAACACAAACACAAATGAAAACTTATAAAAATAAAAAAAGAAATTTCAATGTTGTCAAGTGATAAATAGAAACAAGAAAAAAAAATAGCGGTAAGTAACATAATTGAAAATCTGTTTAATTATTATCTCATAGACTTTGATGAGAATATTCTCGAATATGTAAATGAGTTCTATAGTTTATATTCATGTGCTTCTTATTGACTAGCACTAGAAGCTCGATATGAAATATTTTTCATTTATAGACAAAATTTTCGATAATTTTTTCTTTTCTCAACGATATTTGCACTGATATACAAAAGACTATTCTTTATTTTCTTGAATATCATTCGAATTCGGTTATATTTGAACACGATCATATTGTTAACTATTGTAAATAACTTAGAACTAAACTATCTATATAATGCTACTAGTTTCAAATCAAATTTCTTTGTCTTTGTTTAATCGTATGCTTGTTGAACAACTTGCTATAATGAAAAACTATTATCTGTCAATCATCCTATAATATTTTTAAGATCTTTCAATTTCTTGTTTTTTTTTAATTATATTTCTGAATGATTTATAGAATTATGATTTTGTTGTTGTGAAGTTCTTGAATCTTTTCTTTATACTATGAGAAATATTAGATCAATGAAATATTTAAACAATGATAAAGGTCATCCGTTATGCATATGATTCGGCTTGTTGATACTAAATTTTTTTTTAAGTATGAAAAGAGTAAATACAAGTTTTAGAATAAATCTTAATTTGAACTTGTTTAAGCAAAATAAAAACATTATAATAGTATTTTAGTTAAAAGCCATGGAAACTTATTTAATCGAAGAATTATTTTAGTTTTCTTTTGTTTTTAATTACTATGCCACGTCTTGGGTAAGAGACGAATACCTTTGTTGTTGTTTTGTTTTTACTTTATTGATCTTTTTCTAGATGCGATACTCGTATACAAAAACCATCAATAGATATTGCTGATCGAGTATTTGATCTACGAAATCGTGTTGCATGGCTCAGTGAATATTTCGATATTTATTTTCAGACGATCTATAGTCATTTGTATTTAAAGAAAATGTCGAATATTGTTTATTGGGTGATCAAACAGATCGATTGACTAATACTAAAACTGAACGATATAATACAGAATTATTCAATAATGATTTAAGAAAAAAATTAATTATTCCTTCAGAAAAGGTTTTTATTTTATTTTGATTGAAATTCTATTTTTAATATTTATGATAAGATAATCATCAATCAATTTGAAAAAAATATGACGATTGTTGTAAGGTTCGAAATATTTATTCATATAATATAATCTAAATGAAATCTAATAGGAAGGAATGGATAGCATACACAATAAACGAAATCGAGCAATGCAGCAACATAACGAACTTTTATTTATTCAAAAATATTTAGTTAATCGTCTTGAATCTTTACATGATCAATCACGTTATGAGGAAAATGATAATAAATTACTCTCAATACCCATCAAACAGATTCAAGTAACATACATAGACTATATAGACATTTGTTTTTGTGAGATAGATTATTAATTTTTTAGGATACTAAAATTGTTACAAGTCGTATTCGTGAAAAGCAAGATCGACTAAAAAGTGTAAAATTAATTAATAAAACATTAAATCTTTGTAAACAATATTTACAATGTGTAATTTTTATATTCAAAGATAATATCTATCTATCTATATTATTCAATATTAGGATTTAGATTTACTTCGAAAAGAATTACCAAATGTACACAAAGATATTGGACACAAATTTCATCAAAGAATGCTTCTTAAAAAAGAATTTACAGATATTGTTGCTGAAAATAAACGACGTTTAGTAGGATTCATTTTTATATATTAATCGTCTCAATAATCATCCTTTCATTCTTCCTTTTTATGAATTAGAAAGTTTATCAACAGTTATTAGATCATACTGAAGCTCAAGTCAACTTTTTTTGAAAAACAATTAAATTTTAATTATTGTATTTTATAGAGCCGACAACGACGTGCTATACATGAACAAGCGATGGTTTCCGTCAGTGAACAATTAGAAGATCAATATCAAGTACAGATGATGGGTAACACTAGTAACAATAGGTTTCAGGAGTATGAAAATTCATGCTTATGTGTATCTCTAACGATGCATGACTAGAGATGTACGGAACCAAGTTTTTTTAGTCCCGGTCCTGATAACTGTTTTGTTCACTCTTCCCGGTCATACTCGGGGACCCGATGATTTTAGTTTTTTTGGGTTCCGATCAAGAGAAAACTATTTCAAAATTTATTCGTATCATATCTAAAATAATTCTTCAATATTCTTTTTTTTTATTTAGTCAACAAGTAGCATTATTTTGGATCATCTCTCTTGAATTATGCTCTGATTTGTAAGATAATTTACTTTAGCACTTTCTCTTTCGCCGTAGTCCCAGTTCCGTACATCATCTAGATATGACTGATTAGACCATGACAATTATTTATAATTTCCAGTATTTTGATTGAAAACATTTTTTTTTTGAATTATATTTTTGAAAGTGAAATGTTTTTGTTTTTATTGTCTGTAGCTGTAAATGAAATGACAACTTCATTTGAATCATCACGAAAATTTAATGGTGATACTGATCCAATAAAAAATTTACAACAAAAAAAATTAACTATAATGAATAATGATGAAATTGTTCAAGTTCGTTGTATGTATGATCAATTTTATAATATAATTATGGCTGGATTTCCAATTGATATTTCTGTAAGATTATATTTTTTATGAAACAAAATTTTTTTTTTTAATTTTATTTATAAATAAAGAATGCAGAACAATTAAAAACAGTTACCAATGACGTATCTACTAAAATTATTGCTAGTATGAAATTATAAAAGATAATCAAATTAAAAGTAATAATAATTTGAATTTTAGTGTTAACAATGACAAATCGAATGATGGAAGAAAAAGAACAACTTAATCAACAAATAAATCGAATGGATAAACTTTTAAAATTAATAGAAATGTCTATGAATCTTAAAAATGATACGTAAGTTAATTTTAATAAATATACGATATAATGAATTTTCCTTTTTTTTTTTTATAGTCGTCATAAAATTTTAAATACAATGATTGAACAACGACAAAATTTAGAATTATTCTATATAAATGATACAGTTGAAGAACAAAATCGTATTTTACGTCAAATTAATGATTTTATTTTAGTCTTATTTAAAGCTCTTTGTGAACATATTGGTACACAGGTATATTTGTTTTTTAAGAAACGATAAAATCTATTTATCGAAATTTCATTTAGTTTACTATCGAACCACCTATTGATTTTATTGAACGTCTTCAATATGTATTTGATTTAGTAATAAAAACTATCAAAACTATTACTATGGAATCAATTGATGAAAATGTAATTTGTTTTTTTTTTAACTCGATATACCTTTATAATTATATTTATTTTAATCAGGATCATCAAATATCTCCTATTATTCGACATAATGACGGTGAAGAAAATACTCAACAAAATTCTGGTAAGGATTTATAACATTAAAATTTTCTAATTCAAACTTTTCTTTTATGCTATTCTAGAAAATTTAAAAGAATCACGTTCATTTGATCGATCAATAACATCAAGTATAACATCATTATCGTCACGTATAAAACGAAATTCAATAAAAGAAAATATTTATTGAAAAAGACCTTTAGCCTTTCCAGCAACAACTTGATTTTCATTCATTAACATTTGTTGTTCTTGAAAACGTTGTGAAATACGTTGTGTTACTTTAAGAAATTTTTCCAAACAATTATTAACACATGAAATCTATTGAAATTTAAATTAAAAAACAAAAAATAAAAATTTATATACGATATAAATTTTCATAATATTATACTTCAGATGTTGTTGTTGTTCGACCTGTAAAATCATTGACACAATCATTGAAACAAACTTCAGCAATACGATTATATTCACGTAGAAATTCTCGTAACTAAATTTTAAAAAAAAATAAACAGTTCGAAGAAAAGATTGAACTTTTTTTCTTTCAAATTACAGTAGGTAGTTGATCTTCAAAACTAGGACCTTCAGATGCAGCCGGTGCAGCTTGTTTTTTATCAGATGATCGTCCCCAAAGCATATTATTAGAAATAATAATTTTAACGTTAAATAAAGAATTTGTATCTGAATAATATCAACAGAATATGGAAATGTCTATGTTTTACCTCATCTAAGTAACAATACATTTGAGTAACAAGTTTCAATAGATGACATTAGTTGTTTGTTCAAGATTTTCATTAATGATTTGAGAGAGAGGTCGTTAGAATTCAGTTTATTCGAATAAAATACATCGTATGAAATGAATATTGAATAAAAATTAGGAGTCATTGCTTTGAAAATAATTATTATCATCGATAAGCCATCAGAGGACTATTGATAGGACAATTGCCACATCTAAAAAAAATGATAAAGCATAGAATTTCCATGTATGAAATGAATTACTTAAGATTTCATGAACTTCATCAATCCTTTGCTGTGAATGTGAATAAAGTTTTTTTGTCGTTAAGTTTAGAATTCATTGCAAAAAAAAAATGATTTTTTAATATAAAGTCTTTGTCATATTATTCGACTCTTTTTTAACAGCCAGTTTTTTTTACATACTTCATTCCAACAGTAGAAACAGATAAATTTCATTTTTCAGTATGAATGACTCATAGTCGTTATCTAGAGCTTCACAACGTTGAAAACATAGTTTTTTTTTAATATAATAACAAGATATTACAATCTATTGCCACACCTCAATATAAGACACTGATCTACATATGATTATTGTTAAACGATTTCTATGTGTATAAATCTTGTAACTTCTATAGATAACTTTCTTTTAAATAAAACATCAAAAATTGTTGCTACACTCTTCTTCTCTGATATGCAATGAATGATAATCTTATAATTTTTCAATGCAATTGAAATTTTCAATTATATAGCAATTTCTAATACAGACAATTCAAGATGACATACCTATTTTTCATCAGATCTTCTGACATATTAGAATACAAACTTTTTCTTTAATAAGAAATCATGGTAAACATCTTTTTTTTTGATACAAAAGTACTAAAACATAGGAAAAAATTTCCATTCGATTGATTTTTTTTTGAAAAAAATCATCTATTATGATTGCAAAATTCATAACTTGAAAATCAGCACATACAGTAGCGCTCAAAATTAATCATACATCACATGCAAAAATGGCTAAATATTTTACTGCGCATTTCGTCTTTTTCAACAGGTCGACAAATATGAAAAATGACATAACAAAGGTTTCACTTACTTTTTTGGTCGAAACATTGTAAAAAAAAAAGAAATGTATTGTTCCGTCAAAAAGATAAAACATGAATGTTTTTTTAATCTTAATAGATTGTTAAATTTGTGTGTGTATAATGTATAATCGATTTTGAGTGAAATCAAAGCATATTATTTTTAATATTTCTAGTCTAGTAGAATAAATAGATGATATAGAGATATGTGATAAACTGTAAAAAACGAGACTAAAGTTTCAACTCAATTTCCTGAAATTATTTTGAAATATTAAAAAAAATCAAAACAATAAATTAGATGTATGATCAATCTCAAACATAATTCTATAAATTGAAAAAAAAAAATAATTATCTGCTATTCATATAGTAATTTTCTTCATAAATATATTTTATCTAATAAGATACACAATTATATAAAAGAAAAACTGAACTGTCAATACATAACATATATTTAAAGAATATTGCAAATATGTATATATATATATCTACATTGAACAATATACAAAAAAAGAAAAAAACAAACAAATTTTACTGTTTTTTTGTTGTTTCACTAATATTTTCATCATTATTTATATTTTCATCATCATCATTGTCATTAATAAAAAATTTTGTTGGACATATATGTAAACGTTTTAATTGAGATGTATACTGTTCAAGATATGATGCAATACCAAATACAGCTAAACAAACTGGTTCATGATATTTTGTATCATAAATTAATGCTGTACATATTTGATTTTCTTTTAATGTCATTTCAAATAAATGATTTAATTCTCGTAATTGATTACCATTATTACATTCAAATAATTGTTTAAATTCACCATGATGATGCCAAGTTTTAAATGATAATAATTGTGAACGATGTGACATTATTTGATCATAAAGATCAAATGATGCTTGAGCTATATTTAATAAACAAGCTGAAAATGATAAATGTGGATGACCTGTATTGATTATAAATTGCATACAACGAGGATTAGCAGCATATGATGCTTCATCATCACTTGTATCAGGCTAGAAACGATTAAATATAAATTTATTATTATTTTTTTTTTTGTTTAATTTAACAAATACTTGTGAAACACCAGGTGATGATGGTGGTGATGGTTGAACTTGATCATTAAGTAAAAATGCAATAGCATCTTCTAAATTTTCAACTCGTTGTAATGCCTAGATAATTAAATGTTTTTTTTTTTTGATATAATTAAAATTGGTTAACCATATTTATTTTACTTCTCTCGATTGTTGTTCTGAAAAACCCATATCAATTAGAACAGCAAGATTGTCAGCTGTTGTATTCGATGCACTTGCATTCTGCATAATTAATTTATTTTTAGATAATATTAGTAAAAAAAAAAATGAGAAATGAAATTCAATAGATAAAATTATTTCTAGTTATTCTCTCATATGGCTTTTTTTTTTTGTATGATCATGAACATAACAATATAATGTGATTCATGAGATCTTTTATTGGTCTTTGAAAGAACATAAGAGATTATTGTTAACATGAGAAAGATGTCGTCGGTTTTCGATAATTGATATTGACTCAGTTGATCTTTTCTTTTACATTTATTATTTTAGTTACTAATATATTGACATATAAAAGTATTAACCGGAAGTGGTTTTCTTTTATCATATATTGTAAAGAGAAGACAAGACAAAGAATAGAAAAGTTGATATTACTCATGAAATAAGGATATTTTGTATGATAATGACATTATTCTGTTGATGCTTGTTAGTGACTGAAAGAAATAAAATTGCATAACTGTTCTATAGGCAAAATAGTAGATTATCATCTTCTACATGTCATATAGTAATTTAAAGCAAATTATTAATTCTTGTAATTTTTAATTACCTCCCTCCCTACATGATAGAAGCCCATTTCTGGCATGGTCTTTGTTTCATAAGCTATAAGTTTGGAAGAAAAGTTGTGTGTTGAGATCAGTTTTTTCGTTAATTAATAGAAATATACATATGATTGCATTTTTAATTGATTTGTATTCATTTTGTACACAGTGAACCTGTATTTTCTCCGAAAAATTCTAATCTCGAGGCGCGATGGGGGTATATTCAAAACGTCTTAGTACATTCTCGAAGTTTCATATATCATGTGGAAAAATCAACGATGCTATTCTATTACAATGAATCATTTCTAATGCTAATATAGCAATTACGTAGGAAAAAATAATATAGTTATTATAATATATAAAACTTCAATGAAAATAAAACCCAACAAGATCAAAAGACATTTTCTACATAAGTATTTCTATCAGTCTAACTTCTCAATATATCGAGCTTTGTTGAAATTTCTCGATTGCATGAGAATACATTTCAATCGATTGTGAAACATGATTACCGATGCATTGATCATCGATTTTTGACTGATGTAAGCATGAAAAAATACAACAGATCACTTGAGATAATATTTATTTTCCTTGGAGTGTTAAATGTAACTCTATGCGATCTTCCCCCTTGTCCTCCAAAAAAAAAAGAATATATCATGATTGTTTGTTTTTTTGACGTGTGCACTAGACTTTTCTTTCTTGTCCATTCTACAATTGAAGCTACTCAGTATTTTTATTTCCATATTAAATCAAATAACTTTCTAGAATAGCGTAGATATTTTTGAAAAATATCCCTTGATAATTCGACTATTCATCCATCATATACAAGGGTTTGTTCTCAAAACAAAACATATATATATTTAGAATAAGCAAGCAATAGATGCATGCAGCCATTTGATTCTGTCGTAGAAGGATATCATTCTATAGCGATGACTTTTTTTTTCACGTAGAAAAAAGAAAAAAAAGGGTTGCTGATATTAGATCGAGTTAGACGATAGAAGAAAAAAAAGAAGAAGAAAACAACAGAAGTTGTATCCTCTCCATCTGGTAATACATAGTAGAAGAAAAAGAATAAGAAGGGCGTAGGCCTACTACTAGCAGAACAGTACAGTATTGCTATTCCTTGTATATGCTTTTTTTGTCTTATTTCTCTTTTCTCTCCATCTATTTACTTCACAATTCGTCCTATAACGATACAAACAATCGCTTGGAAACACGTACAATGTGATGTTTTTCTAAATGATTAACTCTTGATAGATTGTTTATTATTCCATTCACCGCTAAATACAAACAATATTCTATTATAAAAATTCAATTTTCTATCTTCAGAATTAAAATTTATTTATATAAATCAAACAATGGTTTTACGTGTCTTTTTTATTTCAACAACGGGTCGTCGTGATATACGTAAACGACAAATTCATGTATTTGCTGTACTTAGTTCTTGGAATTTTGAATATGAAGCAATTGATGTAGCAGCACCAGAACATGAAACTGAACGTGATTTTATTATTGAAAGTGGTAAAAAAACTGAAGAAGGTAAAATATTATTACCACAAATTTTTAAAGAAGAGGAATGCTGTGGAGATTATTTGGATTTTTTACAAGCTATTGAACATGAAAAATTACAATTATTTCTTAAACAAATTACACAAGAAGAATTCGATGCACTTGAACGAAGTAAAAATGGTGAAAAAGAAGTAACAGAAGAAGATACTGAGGAAAACGAAGGTGAAGAAGAAGAAGAAGAAACTGAAGAGGAAGAAAGTGAAGAAGAAGAAGAAGAAGAAGAAACTGAGGAGGAAGAAGGTGAAGAAGAAGGAGAAGAAGAAGAAGGCGAAGAAGAAGAAGAAGAAACTGAAGATGGTGAAAAAGAAGAAAAAACAGCTGATGATGAAGAAAATAAAGAAGAAGATGAAACTACTAAAAGTAAATAATTGAACGTATTGTATTTTGCATAATTTATTGATCAATACATATATTTATATATGTGTGTGTTATAGAAAAAGTCAAAGGCAAAAAAACCAAAGATAAAAAAGAAAAAGAAAAAGAAACTGGTAAATATTAAAGTTGCAATCAATGAATTCAATTTATGAAATTTTATTTTAATTTTTAGAAGAAACCAAAGCCGATGAAGAAAAAGAAAAACCAGCAGGTAAATCAATCGATAATATGATTTCTTTATAATTTAAATTTTAGAAGATGAAAATGAAGACGAAAAAGAGAAAAAAACTGATGAATCTGAAGAAACTAAAACTGAAGAAAAGAAGAAGAAA